>PVKM010011612.1:0-32954 GCA_004027735.1 Carollia perspicillata
TAGTTTTTGTCCATGTATCCTTTATAATTTTTCCCATGACCCCTTCCCCTTTTCCCCTGAAATTCCCTCCCCTCTCCCCTCTGGTTACTGTCAGCCTGTTTTCTATTTCAATGTCTTTGGTTACATTTTGCTTGCTTGTTTCTTTTGTTGTTTAGGTTCCTGTTAAAAGTGAGATCATATGGTATTTGTCTTTCACCATCTGGCTTATTTCACTTGCACTCCTTGATAAAGGCTTGGTCAGGTGTTATCTCCCATGTGGAAGCTTTTCTGAAACTCCATTGCAGGGTTAACAATGTTTTTCTCCATGCCTAGATTTAGCATCTTCCACATTGTCTCATTAATGTCAGTTTTGGGCCTGCTCTTCTTACTAGACTATGAGACCCAAGAGGGAAGCTCTTGACTTATTCTGTTCTGTAGCCTCAGAACCTTCAGCTGACTGTGAATAGGTAACTGGTAAATATTGGCTGATTGAATAAATGAAATGTACTGACTGGTCTTCTCCTCAGACCATCTCTGTGTTGTTCAGTAACACAGAGTCCAGTGAATGAACAGACTGGCAGTGACAGAGCTTATATGAGAATCCAAGGTGCCACTGAATTCAGCCCTATGTGTCTTCTGTGCTGGACCACACTTGTCTAGTTGTGACAAAGCAGCATTTTAACAGTACTTTTGACAAGTAGTCAACCTCGGAGGAACACATCTTTGTTTGTTCAATAGTTTAACCTGAATGGTTGACTTTTCTTGTTCTCTGTGGGGTTCTCATAACACTGGAAGTCTCATGAAGTAAGTTCACATAAAGGAAAATGTGAAATCTGTGCTGACATTTATCTGCACTTCAGCAAGGCATTTGACAGATTCTCACGATAGGCTGATAAAGCAGATGGAGAAAAGCTAACTGAATAAAAGTAGCATTTAATGGATTAGTAGCTGGTTGAAGAATTGTACCTAGCCATCCACACAATGGAGTTCCTGCTCCCAGAATACATTAATTTCTCTTCCCATTCTCTCTGGGTCTACTGAGGCACAGTTCAAGTTCTAACGTCTCCCAACAGCCAACCTTGACTATTTTGGTCTATTTTTTTGTAACCATAAAAAAATTGAAAAATAACTTTAGCCTTTTTGTTTGCTTGCTATATGTATGTTATTTTTATGATCCTGAGAGCTCTTTGGAACAGGGCCTGTATTTTATTATTTTTTCCTTCATAGCACTTTTACAGACCTGGTACAATGGAAGGAGCTTAGGAACTAGAGTCAGATAGCTTAGGTCAAGTCTCCGCTCTGCCATGAATTAGCCATTAATAGTAAAGGCTTTGTTTTTTCCCTCATGTGTAAAATGGGGACAAGAATACCTTTGCTGCTGTAAATATAATCATTTTTATTTCTTAGCTTGTGACTACCTCCCAGGGCAACAGTTTTTGAAGCTTCAGACTATATCATCTCCCACCAAAATGCTCTCATAACATTGTATTCTTACCTTATATGGCCCTTAAAATAAATTTTACTACTTAATTTTATAGGTAATTATTTGTTAAAAGTCTTTCCCTTTAAATAATTTCCATGAGGTTGTGGACCATATTTTTGTAATACACTTTTATAGTTGTATCTCCTAACTGAAAATAACCATCAGAGGTACTTACTGAGTAAATATTTCTTTGATTATTAAAAAAAATGAACTTCAGTACTGTCTACATGGTCCTGCCTGCCACGGCAGCCCCATTTCTAACCACCCTCTTTAGCACTCTCCATGTGCCAGCCACACTGGCCTTTTTTTTTAAGTTTCTCAAATGTTTCATGCTTTTTCTCTTTATGGAGCTTTTCACATACTATTTCATCTACTTGGAACAGAATGTCCTCCTGGCCACCTCCTCCTACTCTGGTCTTTGCCAAGCAAGTGCCTACTCCTCCTCCAGGCATGCCCTTCAACCCCTCTTCCTTGGGGAAGTCTTCTTTGCACACGTGTGCACCTACCTGCACCCTTGGCTACTGTGTTGGAATGCCATTACAACCTTCTTCATTGCTCTCTTAATAATTGTAATTGTTTATTTAATATAAAGTCGTAGATGCATGGCAAACTTCAAGAAGCGAGACTACATTTATTGCTGTAGGAATCCCCAGGGTCCAGTGCAGTGCCTGGCATACATGCACTAATAAATATTTGTTTCTCAAGAAATTTAGAATTTTTAACTGCAGACAAGAAGACTAGGGGAAAGAGGGAAATGAGCAGGGTTGTGGTGACAGAGACTGAAAGATGCTCTCTAAAATCTGTTTTCTCTTCTTGGGCACTAGACTGAAGTACATATTGCACCTCCCATGTGGCTAGATGTGGCCATGGCACTGTGTGTTTTAGCAGAAGCAAAATGGGCCCTGTGCTCTTCCAAACCTGCCCCACAGAGAATTCCTACTCACGGCTCTCCATACCTTTTCCCCACTCTTGATGGCTAGAAGGAGATGTGGCAAAGATTTCAGAGGCTCCTTCGGCCTGGGTCCCTGCATGTCCATGCAAAGAAGGGCTGTGCCTGGCTTGCTGAGAGGGACACCTGCCTGGGTCATCATATGAGGAAGAAATGAATCCCTCTGTTATTCGAGCCCTCCTGCATTTTGGAGTATATTTGTAATAACTGTTGTGTCATGCTAACTAATAAAATAGCTACCTTAAAATATTCAGTGGACCATAGGTCAAATGGATAGTGAGGCAGTTGTCCTCAAGGTGTGAGTGGCAGTGTCACCATCCCAGAGAGTCTGATTAAATTAGTGCAAACTTTCAGGCCTCAGCCCTCTGGAATCAGAAGCTGTGGGGAGGGGCCTCAAGATCCAAAAGAAGAAAAAAGAAAGAAAGAAAAAGAAAAGAGGCACATTGAATTAGTTGATATGTCTCCTAAGATTATTTTAATCTTATGGACTTCCCTTCGTTTTTCTTTCTTACAAATTTATTTGATGATGAAATGGAATCATTAGTTTTGTGGACTTTCCCGCATTCTAGATTTTGATGGTTGTATTGTCATGATGTCCTTTAAAATATTACTTTGCCCTCTGTGTTTCCTGTAAATAGACAGTTAGATGTAGAGGCTTGATAGCTTTCAGGTTTTATTTTATTGGAAAGAAATAAAGGAAGCTTTTATGACAGCTTCATCTCTGGACACTACCTCCTCTCTCTTCTGCCTTTGGAAACCCTGGTTTTTCTAATGCTAAAATGGTACCTTGTCAAAGATACCTGATTCACAGAACTCTACTGGGAAATGCTTATAAGGTCTTACCTATTGACATATTAAGAGAGCAGTATGAGTCAAGGCACAGAACTACCCTGTTTGCAAAAAACTGGAAGCATGTTTTCACCTGTCATTAGGTTCTTGGAATTAATCAATGGTTAAAACTTAATAAGCAAAAAAAAAAAAAAAAGAATTAAGGCCATTGACTTTGACCCAGATAATAATAAAAGATGCTACCCCTTTTTAAAATGAGGGCTATATACTGATTACTATGCCAGAAGTTAAATAACTAGTTGTGGGATACACAGTTAGTAAGTGCCCGATATTCGAGTTGAATCCTGGAGATCAAGTAACTGGGTTTATGGACCAAGCAGGGTTTATGGGAAGCATGTGCTATACTACCTTCCAAGGATGTCAATCCTCTGCTAAAATCCTTTAGTGTCTTCCACTACAAATGTCCTAATTTATTAATATAATGTACAAGGCTTTTTATATGTGGACCTTGCTTATCTTGACAGCTTCAAATCCAGCTACTACCTCTTTCTTCTCCCTAGAATCACCCAGTTATACTAAAATTGTTTCACTCTTTGAATGAACCAGGCTTTCCCACTTCTTGGCCTTTGCATACGTAGTTCCCTGTCCCTGAAATAATTTCTCTCCATCATCTCTTAATTACACTAACGCTTACGTAGCCTGCGGGCTCCAGGTTCAAGATCCTTCTTTTAGGAGCCTTCTGTGACTCTTCCAGGTTAGCAGCTCCTGCGATGTCTTGTAAAATTTATGTTTCCGTAATGGGATCATTTAGTGAAACATGGTTTCATTCTTTGTCTTACAGTAAGACTGGATGATCTGCAAGGCATGATACCCCTTCCATCTCATTCACTATTCTATCCTAGGCATCTTATGCGTTGCCTGCCACATATTATTTACTTGAATAATCTGGTTTGAATGAAGGACAATCATTCTAGCACCCTTAAATAGAAATAGGCTTAGCCAGAGAGGACTGTTCCAATGGACTCTTAAACTCTACTTCTCAGAGCATGCCCAGTTCCTTGAACTGAACATCACAAAAATGAGGTTTTCATATCCTTGCCTATTACAGACAGTAACAGTGTCTTCCCTGACACTTATGCCTTTTGGTGAGCTGATCAATTTTGCCTCAAATTCCTCCCCATGGATAGGGGAGATAGAAGAGGATCTGCTTTCCATAAATACTGAAATCTCCTCATGGCTAATTTTTTAAAATAAGTGTGTTTATATGTGGAACTGCATTTTATAAAGTCCCATTCAGAGGCATGGGGGCAGCAATCTGTGGTGATCATTTATCACACTGCCCACACAGCAATTTAAGTTACTTTGAGGCAGTGTTCTCTTTTATCTACAAACTGATAGTTTACCGGGGGCTGGTAGGCTGATTAATAAATGTAATGTTATTAGTGGCCACTTAGAAAGTCACTGTTTCCTAGAATCATGTAAATTGTATTGTGTTGACTCCCACTGACAAGGTGTGACTTCTGTTAACTTTTCTTGCCAAACTCTGTTCCCCCTTTGTCAAGTCCTCAAAGCACTTACTTCTCAGCAGGGCTCAGAAAATTACTGAGGATGTTGTTAGAGCGTATGTATTTTTATGTATAATACAGTCCATAAATAGCATGTATATGACAAGGAGACACCTAGCCTCCCTTTTCCTTTTCTGTTTGCAATCATATGTGAAATATTTAAATATCAGAGGCTGTTTTATCATTGTCCGTGTTATAATTTAGCTACTGACACAGCATCCACTGACCGTGCTGCTGGAATACAGCTGTGGGGGGAGATGGTTGTTAACGCCTTGCTAGAGGTCATAACCCTGAATGACTGAATGTTCGGAAATTGGGTCCTTCCTTAAAGACTGGAGATGAGGGGTGCTGTGCTTTTCATGATCCATGAATCTATTAAAGAATTCCAAAATGATAATTGATTGGATTGATTAATTTGGTGCAAAATTTCAACTGTCTTATTGCAAAGTTATCTTCTCAAGGACAGAAACAATGTTTTATTCACAACCATGATTTCAATGTATATTAACTCTAATTGAATATTCATTGCCTTGAGTTATGAAGAATTTATCCTTATTAGAGAGCATTAAAACATGAGTACTTTTTAAGATAGAACATGTAATAGATATGAACCAAGCTTTTTAGATATTAAAATATTCAGCATCAGGACCATAACAAAAAAGTTCTGTTAGACACTTGGGGGTACAAAGATAACTACAATATGATATCAGATTGCAGATATATTATAGTCAAACATGGAGATAGACAAGCAAACAAATGATAACAATGCAATTACTCTGAAAGGTCTTCTAGACATTTCTAAAATTGTCAGAGGATGAGGATTGGCTGCTATTGAGGATACGTGGTATAGATTCTTATTTTTAAGACAGTTATCCTAAAAGTCCAGAATGATTTAGCCTGTTTCTGGCATAGGAATATCACCCTGCAGAATGCAAGAAAGAAGAGAGTTCCTGCATTTGAAATAAGGTTTCCTTTCTGAAGAATATTTCAGCTTCATCAGAAATAATAAAGGGGAGGCCCAGAACTCTCCTTACTCTGGGAAATATCTTCCCTACCCCATCCTTCCCTCACCTATATATTCATAACTTCTCCATCCTTATCTGCCTTGGGGTCATTAGGACAAATCTCTGCATGCTCCTTATCCAAATCAAGTCAGTCATCCCAAGAAAACCACAGTTATATTACATACCCAGGACTCTAATCCCCAACGATTTTCCTTTCTCATTTTTGAACCTCCATTTCCTACAACTCCCTGACTGAAACTCTCTCCATTTCCCCCTGGAACTCAACATTGATACAACTCTTTAAGGTCAACCCATTTTGTGAACCTCCCCTATATTTTCTTGGTCTAATGGAAAGCTGACTCTCTTTCAGGTGTCTCCCCAACATCCCCCTCAATCATAGGCTCTTTTATTACCTAAACCTTTCCTACTGTAAGTCCTGGAAGTTAGGCAGGTGGTATCCTTATTTGTCATACAGTTTTCCCTTTATTTTCCATAAAAGCATCAGCTTTGATTCTCATGTCATCAGGCTATCCCACCCACCATTCCACTTTGCTGTAGTCATCGCACCACCCCCGGGTCATTTCCCATCATTTTTCAAAGATTTTTTCTCCTGGCTCATCATCAATCTTCAACACAAACCCTGTATTAATTTTTTTGCTTTCAATATATAGTGATGATTGTTCCAACACTGTGGCTTTTCAATCCTTAGAAATCTCCTGTAATGATTTTATCCTACCTTACCTTATATACTAACATGGCCATATCCTACATCTTGTCATTAACAAATACTGCACTCCCTGTATAACTGTCAATTTATATACTGTCAAAGCACCACTTTTAGCTCAACAGCTCACTGCCTTTTATAAACCCCCACTATATTCTGTACTCATTGGAACTTTCAATCCTGTATCCTTGTTCCTCACCACTCTCAGGGCTTCTCCACTAGGTCCTAGTCTTGACTCTGTTATTGAATTTCTGGAACACCTTGAATAAATTATTTCCTTTCACTCTATATCAAATCCTCATCTATTAATGAAAGAAACTGCTAAAAGTAATAATGATCATAAAAACATAGTCAAATTTATTGAGTGATTACTGCATGTTAAGCACTATGTTCTAAATACTTTTTACTTACTAACTCATTCAAGCCTCATGACATTCTGAGGTAGATGCTGTTATTTGTTTTCTTCTTTGGATGAGGTAACAGAGGCAGAGAGTGAGCAAATGCTTGTCTAACACAGGCAAGCTATCCTGTGACATGAGCCAATGGCTCATAAGTATGCAGACTTCTTTAAGAAAAGTCTCATTTGAAGGCAGTTTTAAAAATAATTTGTTTTATTGATGTTATTTGTGCCGTTCACCAACTATTATACAAGGAAGTAGACAGCACTTGTCTTCCATTCTAGACACTGACTATTCAAAGATACTATGAGATGTAGTGGGTAGGCCTGTGTTCCAGGTAAAGAGGAAGCTGTCCAGTGTAATGTGGTACTGATAGTCTAGCAGATGGGAGAGAGTAAGAAATGGAAAGACTTTTTTCTCTGTTATAATGATGATATATGTGTAATAATGATTCACTTTTGACTCAGAGGCCTGCAGGGGCCAACGATACAGTTTGGGTGGGCATGGTTTTGTCTCTCCTTATAAACAAAAAAACAAAACAAAACAAAGGTAAGGGACATATGAAAGAGGGAGCAACTTCAACTGGACTTGGAAGTAAACAGTCAGCATTTAGCATCCCTTTTATCATTCTTAGGTTAACAAGCCAGCATATTTGGTGCCTACTTAAGAATGCCCTTGAGCCAGAAAGCCCAGGACACCATTTCCGCAGAAATCAGAGTTTCTATGCAAACTGAAGAGGGGGAACATCCCGATGGGAAGTAGTCTGATGGATAGGTAAGAGTGTCCTTTCTAAGGATATCCTTCCTTTTTCTGTCTTCTCCCTGCTGTCCCCCAATTTGATATTCATCATTTCAGCATCGTGCAAATGAGTATTCATGGTAGAGAATAATTCAACTCATAAAAAAGAACGTGGGTCATGACGACCTTCCTGATCCAGAGGCAGTAGAGCCTGTATTCCATGGGGCTTCTTTTTCCTTGAACACTAGGGGTTCCTATTGCCTAGGGAGTTGATGGGCAAATTTCAAGTTTTTGTGAAGTTTTGGAAGGAAATTGCAAAACTGTATATTCGAGCTTGTTTTTAAGGTGAGAGTACATTGCTTTTGTCAGGTTATCAAATGGGGCTGTAACTCAATCAAAAATCTTTTTGGACTATCTCAATTAAAGGCACCACCATTTGCCCAGTGACCAAAACTGAAAGCTCACCACAATCACTTCCCAGTGTGTCTTCTCACTGGGCTCCCTATTTAATTAATCCCTGAAGTGACTCTAATTCTCAGCATTTCTCTCTGCCAGCACATTTGAAGGGTGCACTCATTTTCATAAGGAACGATGGCTCCTAGCAAGAATAATCTTCAATTATCAGTAGAGCAGGCCTTTTTAAAACATGTATCTCATGGAGGAGAGGCCAGTGAATATAATTTACTTGCTACAAACATTTATTCTAATTTGTCCTTCTGAAGGTATGCAATAGACAGCCGAAAAACAGGTCTCGCTGACTCATATTAGTCTCAGTTCTTTTATAATACTTCGTTTGTGCTGCCATTATCCTGATCCAGGCCTGCAGCATCTCATACTAGTGTGATTACAATTTCTCCCTACCTGGATCCTCTGCCTTCAGTTTCTCCTTTCTCCATTCCATGTACCACATGTAATGACAATGATCCTTCTATTAGGTTGAACTGAAGAAAATTGCTGATATTTGACCATTTTTGATAAGCAAAAAGAGAAAAAAGACAATTTTATTTGGTTCAACCTACTGTAACATAGATATAATTGTGTCATTCCTTGGCTTAAAATCTTTTTATGGCTCTCTATTATCTTTATTAAAAAGTTTAAACTCATCAGAGTGAATCACAGGAGTAAGCTCTGTCAATGACAGACCTTGAACATGACTGCCTGACCAGTGTTTGAACACCCAAATGGGTACCGGGATCAAATGAATAGTATAAATGTTTCATGTGATTTAGAGCATCCCAGGGTCAGCTACTGTAAGGCAGCATGTGCCCTCTGAAGGAGCTTCTCTGGTACATTACTTCAATAGTTGCATAGTTCCAAATTTTCAGAAAAAGCCAGAAATCTAGCATTGCATCAGAAATATTTTGATTTTTAAATATTAATAGCAAACATGTATATTGCATGTATTATGGGCTAGGTATTACTCTATGACCTTTTCAATGTGGCCAGCCATTCAAAATTTTAGTAATCATTGCACAGTCAAAATGTAAGACAATTCTGCCAGCATATCAAACTATACCCAATCTCAGAATAGACAAGTCATTTGCCCAATTGGATTCTTTTGTTCCTGTGGTGTTCTCTGCATTGAGTCCTTTTTCCTTCTTTCCCATTACCTTTTTCCACTTAATTTTAATGGGCAGTTTCCTATTCATCTTTTAAAGGTAAATTCATGTGTCCTCCTTTGTTAAACCTTCATGATTTCCTTTATAGCCTTGCTTCCTCCTTTCTTTCATAGTATTCCCTTTCCTTCCCAATTTTCCTCAGCACACATATCACACATAGTAAGCGTTCAAAATTGTTTATTACATAAATGAATGACTATTTTTTAAAGCCCATTCATGTATTTAACAAACATGTTTGGCCACATATTATGCCAGGCAGAGGTTTGAAAAACATACAGAATGCTTTTGTTAAAACTAGAAATAATATAAGCTCTCCATGTTTGTACTTCCCCCTGGCATCAACTGTGACATGATTTCCTTATTTGTCTAAACCCTTTGCAAGGAGGTGGTTCCTCAGAGTCTCTATCAGCATCCACTGAACACTGGATTTTGTTACCTCTTGAAACTGGCAGTTAGGTAGCAAGACACAATTTCTGAAAGCTGATCCTTTCCTAAAACCCAACTGGCCTCATTTGGCAGCTTCCACTAGCTGCGTGGAAAAACAAGGAGAATGAGAATTGCAATCAAGTCACTTATTGAATGCTACCTGACAATCTAGCAATGGAGTTCATTTAAGAAGACATTCTCTGCTTTGTTTAAAACACACACAAAGATGAACACATGTACATGCGCACACAAAAAAGCTAATGAGCAGGAGAGAAAAATGAGGCAAAGAGAAAATAATGGTAGAGACATTACGGGAAATAGGGTGAGGTTGTTAAACACACACACACGCGTGCACGTGCACACACTTTTCTTAACATTCTTTAAGATTGAGTGAATTTATGTCTAAAATCACATTTCCAACTTTTCAGAATGCTACCCCTCAAATGATAATGAGGTCCCTATAGCTGTGCATTAATTTTTACTGCTGAATAGCAACTTAAATCAGAGTTAGTGATAACACATACTTACTTAACAGCACATGTTTATTACCTAACATTTTCCATTGGTCAAGATTCTGGATGTGGTTCTAATGGGATCCTCTGCTCAGGATGTGATAAGGCTACGACAAAGGTGCTGGCTGGGCTGTATTCTCATCTGGAGGACAGGCGCGGGCAGAATCCATTCCCAAACTCAGTTAGATTGTTGGCAGAATCCAACAGTTTAATTAGAAGTGGAAGCGGGTGGAGGTGGGGCGCACACAGGGCATGAGCACCGAGGGATAGGAATCACCGAAGCCACTCTAGGATCTCCTTTACTTCTAGAAATGTGGAAGATTGCGCTCTTTTTAATCTTGTCTTAAAATCTTTGAAACGTGACTGAAAGTGCGCAGTTATCACTTCTAGGATAAATCATTCAACGCCAGTGCTCAGTTCTCTAGCCCTTCCATTCCCCTGCTAGGGCAAATCCCAAAACTACTTGTAGCGACAGCATCTTACCATGGTGAACCACCATCAACCTGGGTCCCTGAAAATTTATCATGAACAGAGGTCTGCCTACTAACCCATACTAAACTTGTACCATGAGCAAGAAATAAACTATATTAATTTTAAACCACTGACATTTTGGGTTATTTATTATAACACCATAATCTATCTTAACCTAATAGACAATGGAGATGGAATAAAGTTTTACCCCATTAATGAATTCAGGGAATTAAAATAACTAAACACCAAAGTACTTATACAAATTTGTGCAAAATTGTGAAGCAAGGTGGCTACTTCCTTTACACCCAAATGAATTGCTATCAGGAGGTTATAAGATACCAACTGAGACTGATGAAATAATAATGAGTTCAGATGAAAAAAAGATGTGCCTCTCTAAAAGATTCCTCTGATCAAACTTTGTATAAACAGACTAATCTCTGAGTCATCAACTCCTATGATGGAGCTGCATCTAACTCTGTAATATTGTGCTAGAAAAAAAACTACATAAGACAGTCCTAGAAAATTCACTGGAGCTTTGAAATGACTAATCGTCCAGGTGAATTAAAATTCTGCACCACATTGCCCCCAGCTTGCTGTTCATTTCACTTTTTTCTCTCCTCTTGAATCTTTCTTTTTCTGCATTTTTCTACAGTGATTGCGCTTTAAACAGATCACTGGAAAAATAACTGCTTGATTTTTTTAATGGTTTGATATCAAGAAAAAATAAAGTTAAGGAGGACCTACCAGGATGTACTTTTGAGTAACTGTGAAAGGGAGTTGCAGTGAGACACGGCTGAAGCAATGAGGAGAAACTGAAATGGCAAGCTGGAGAAAGCTTTTTTCAGTAAGATCAATTTCTAATTTTTAACTAGCCTCCATGAATGGGGGCAGACAGGTATATTCTATGCAGTCATCTTTGCCTCTCTGTGCATGCTATCCTCAGATAAATGCTTTTGGGTGGCAGTACTTTAGCTCAGATAAGAGGGAGGGTGGCTACCCTGTTTAATGGGAGGGAAGTCATGCAATTTATCTACTTTTGGCAAATGACATAATAATATGTCATATTCTGTGGCCTACGCCCTTTGTGAGAAGCAGTTTACTTTTTCTTTCCAGTCCATCATGCCTACTGAAGCATTCTTTGGAAATGTCAAAGCCACCTGGAAGAGATCAATCTTTTTTGGTTAGGAGACTCTGAGAAAGATGAGACATCAGAAGTGGAGAGAAGAATGAATCGATTAGATAGCACGCTACTTACAGAAACAACTGCTCTCTCCTTACTGTCTCTCTTACATGTAATATACATTCTTATGCAAGTATATTATATATGATATTTTTACATTTATATATATAGTCAATTAGCAGACTCAGGCCAATAAGTATTCTGGTTACCATGGATACCAAAGTGGAGCCTGGGGAAAACAAGAATTTTGATTTTTGAATATTAACATTTTGCTCCTATTCTTGGATTTTAAAACATTTTCTTGAATTACTTTAATTGGAAGCATTTAATACCTACTATAAAATGCGTTTTATTATGTCTAGATAAGCATAGAATTTTCGATGCGTGTGTCTTTGTTTCCCCACAGATGTGTCTATTTTCCCATTCTGAAAGCATGCAGTCCATTTCCTGAGCATTGACAAGAAGCAGAGTATTATACTCCCTTTGAGCGTATTTATATTGTTAAAGTTTGGGGAAACAAAGAAGAGGGTAAGAGGGGTAAGAAAAACCAGCGAGAAGGTAAAAACAATAAAACCAAAAGAGCAACGAAATTACCTCTGCATGTGATGAATCTACATATTTGGGTGTGTCTATGTGCATCTATGTTTGGGCTGCTTTTGGCTTATATAACACAATGAAGAAGTGAAAGAAAATGGAAATTATCATATTATATCTTAAAAATTACCTGGAAACTTAAGACTAGCTTTTAAATGGCTTGCTTAACTGTAAGACAATTGGTTAATTTTAGCATTAGTCATTTTAAAGCCTTGTTTTTAGATAAACTGCTTTTCAGTCTTTGAACTATAAACTGTTATATTTAGGAAGTCATGTGAAGCATCATCCATGATGTATTTCCTAACCTTCTCAGTGTGAATTCCATGTGTCTGAGGGAGAATAAAATGATTTTTTAAAATTAATAGACTTTGTTTTTATTGAAATACAGTTGCCCTATACCGCTGTATTAGTGTTGGGTATAAAACATAATGATTTTACACACACATACACACACACACATTGTGAAGTGATCACCACAATAAGTTAAGTTAACATCCATTACTGTAACCATTTAATTTTTTTCTCGTGATGAGTGTTTTTGATAATATTAATTCCAAGTTTTATAGAAATGCCACCATATGGTTGTCATCCATTCTCTTAACTGAGTCCTTCTGCCTTTTCCCTGTCCCGTTTGCAATCCATTCCTCTAAGTTTATTTTTTATTTTCAACACATTTTTCTCTTAATATTTTTCCACTTCCATGCCTCCTTTTCTCTGTCATCTCATCTCTTTTTCATGGCACTAGCCCCGACATAGTCTCCTGCCTTCACTCAGGCCCACCTCTGGTCCATTCCCTACACTGTGGCAGAATACTGTTTGTAGGACAAATGTGATTGTACCACTCTTCCACTTGGAATACTTCAAAGGGATCTTGTCACATTTAGCATGTAAAGCAAAATGCCTTATATGGCTTCTAGGTCTGCAAGGCCTGGTTTCTGCTTGTCCTCTTCCCACCCACAAAAGCACAGACCAGTCTCATCTTACTTGTCTCCGTGTTCTCTATCACACAACTGCATGGCTGACTTTCTCTTCTATGGATGTACCGTGCTCCCTACTATCTTGGAGTCTTTGCACATGCTGTTCCCTGTGTCTAAAGTGCGCTCATCTTTTTCAGCTTACCAGGTTCATGCCTACACATCTTTCAGGCCTTGTCTGAAAGATCAGTTCCACAGGGGAACCTTTTCATAAACCCCAGACTGGACTTATTATAGACTTGTGTACACTCTGTGCTTTTTCTGTATAGTACATTTCACAGGTTGTAATTATAAATTGTGCAGTTATGAACTTCAGTAGTTACATAGTGCAAATGTGTATCAATATGCAATCTCCTTTATTCCTGTAGGGTTTAGCTCCTGGGATTCCGCTGCTATCCAAGGTGCAAGTAAATATTACCACAAGTCACTTCCAGATTTTTTCAGTCTCTTTCAAATAAATACTATTTTTTCAGTTCAAACACTTTCTTCCCTTATCTCTTTCCTTTTTCTCAGGGGAATGAGTTCCTGGATCTGAGAGGGAATGTGGTACCTTGTACATAATGGTTTCTATGCTGTGCTGAGACCTACCTATTCTCCTCTGTTCCTTTCAGTGCTGGCATTTCTGGCCACGACTCCTGATCCTGCAGTGATCTCTGATTGCCACGCCAGGGCCCTCTGTCTAATTCTAATCTCCACCCCAAAGATCTGCTGACCTGTTTTTAGGACTTGATTTTCTCTTGGTTGCCGGGGGCAGGGGTTGCTTTCAAACTCAGGTGGTTTCCTATACCCTACTGATCTGCTCGCTCCACTCCATGAGGCTGCCCTCAGGCTCACGTACCTAGGATGCCTCTCTGAACCATAACTATGGCAGGACTGTCAGGCTTTGGTGCAATTTGGCTTTTCTGTGAGCCTTACCTTCCTCCCAAAATGCAACAGGGAAGATGAGGCCCTGCTGTAGCCCAACTCATCTCTAGTTTTCTCAGGAGGAGGCAGAGCCAAGGGTCCGTTCTCAGAAATACACACCAACCACAGGCTTACTCTCTTGCTTTCTCTCCTAGTTCTGAAGTTCCCGTCCTAGATGAAAACTGGCTGTTCCTTGATTTCTTTTCTAATATAAAGTTACTGATATACTTTGTACCCACTTCCTTAAGACTTTGCCTTCTCTTGACATTCAGAGTCAAGCTTTCATTTAAAATTTTTTCTTATTGTCTTTTAAGACAATTGTCTCTGCAGTGAGATTTTAAATATCTACTCAGAAACTCAATTGAACTCTGTTTTTCTGAGGTGATTCACACTTTCTCAGGGCAATAAGGATAATTTCGAGAAGCACTTGTTTATTTTTCTAAACTGTAAAGTCTCTAAGATTAAACATCAGGTTTTTATATACCATTGTATCATCTAGCCATTAATAGAGTTCTTTATTAATAGACACTATTGAAGAAATGAACAAATGCAAATTCTAGCAAAGGGAAATAAACTCATACTTCACTATTAATAAGTTGGAAGCAATATGAGGGGGAAACCCCCCCTCAACAATCTGAAATTGTCTTCTGGAGGGTGAGCCCCTTGTAGTACAGGCTTCCCCAACTAGGTGTGTTCTAGGAACCCATCTGTATCAGTGTGCCAGCTGGCGTTATTGTAAGAGACTGAATTCAGCTTCAGTGAGTTTCTTTTGAAGACTCTTTTAATGCGTTTGCCCATTTCGTGGTGGGTGAGTTACAAGCACACCTGCCCACACTGAGCTGAGTGTTCAGCAGTTTTCTACCCCTGTGCCCTCCCCTCCTTATTTGCCTGATTTTGCCCTGATTGACTTTTTTTGGTCTCCTGGAATGAAAAAAGTCCTCAAAGGGAAACACTTTGCCAATGTGGAAGAGATGAAACCAAAAATGGCAGAAGCACTAAAAGGCATCAAAAATCAATCAGTTCAAAAACTATTTTGAGCAGTAGAAAAAATATCTTGATAGATGTATTGCAGGTGGAGAGTACTCGGAAGGGACTGAAGTTTTGGTAACTGATTACTTGGAATCTGACTAGCGTCCCTTTTCTTTGGGTAGAGGAGGAGAGAGAGGGTAGACAGAGCTCGTCCTGCTTTCTGTCTGCTGCTCTCTTTTTCTTTAACCTTCATGGGAAGGCTAAGCCTAAAGGGGCCTAAAGAGCAACTGGCCCTTTCCCTGGGTGCCACGGAAAGCAGATGTTGGGGCATGGCCTACAGATGCAAGCATCCAGTTTTGGGAGTTGGAATCCAAATTTAAATAGGATTCCACCTTCTTTTCCCATCTATTTTTTATTATTGGATTTTATAATCAGAGGAATTTTCCAGTAGAGTTTCTGTTTTAGAGATTAAGTCTCTCTTTGCTTTATTTCGACCATGTTTAAGATTTCATGAAGAAGAACATACAGAGGAAAATAAAACTAAACTGTCTTGAACGTCACAGTGCAGCACAGTTTAAACAGAGATTTGGGAAAAATAACGGAATACTCAGGAAGTTTCTGAAGACCACCATGAAATCTAAAACTGTATTTAGATTAAATTTTAATTGAAATGAAATAAAGTTGTGTTTAATATCAGAGTTACAAACAATCACTGAAGTGATTTTATTCATCATGCTTAGTAATCACTGTGCTCAAGATCAAACTCTAATTCAGTGCCATTCCTTTTGTCTTTGGCTCCCAACTCAGCCAGCCAGACTCCCTATTCAAGTAAAGTGAAGATAGATACGGGGATGGAAGAGAAGAAAGCTGGAGCCAAGGTATCTGATACATGGGCTCAAGGAAAACCCATGAATTCCTGTGAAGATGCCCAAATCTGCCTTGACTGTCTCCTGTCTTACTAGAGGACTTCCTTATTCCTTGCTAGAATCCATGAGCTCTCTATCTGGTATCCTTCCAGAAATTCCTTTGGTTAAGTTAACCAGAACCCATTTCTGTTACTTCCAATCAAAGAACTCTTAAACATTCATTAAGTATCTTTTTTATATGTTTTTGTACTGCAAGATTTCTCAGTCTTTTTTTTTTTTGCTAGTGTCAATTTACAAAGGGGGGTGCGGCATACATGTATACATGTGGTGATTCTTATATTTATTTGAGCTTTCTCATGGAGCTTCATTTAGGATTTGTGTGTGTGTGCGGCAGAACACACTCTGGACATCACTGCATTTCACCATTGTTACATTCTATCCATTTTGATACTTAGCCCTAGAGCTAATTCTCAGCCTACTTAGAAGAACTTCTGAAACTCTTCCTATATATTTCCTAAATAAGGGTGCTGCATTTGTAGGGTGTGAGGATAGTGTGGCCTCTGTGTTGTAATGTTGCCACAGTTAGAACACTGGTAGCAATTTTACTTGAGGCCTTCTGGTTGAATTCTCTGGTTAGGGTTCCAGGGTTTTCATGATTTCTTATTTGCTATATTACTGACTCAGATATATTTCAAGCAAGGTTTTATACCTCAGTTTTCCAAGAGGTCAAGGAGAAAGGAGTGATATTTACTTGCTATCTCCCTGAGCTCTGGCAGGTTGAATTAGTTCATACCTACCATATGACCTAAATTCTGCAGAGACAAGACTTCTAAAACACCAACAATAAATGTTTGTTATAGAAAGGACTGAAAAGCTCTTTTCATGTATTTTAATCCAATGTTTAGGTAATTGCATAACTGGTCTATTAAATCCTTTTGAGAAAAGATAAAAATACCAGTCAGAGCAGTTCACACTGAGTGCTGCACACATTTCAGAAAGTCTGACCTTGTGGCGGGGCTGCAGCTTCCCACTAATCCTGCAAGTGGAAGCGCGGGTTGCTCCGCAATTGGCGTCAGTGGGGGGTGCGGTTAATAAAGCAACGTATGGACCAGGTGCACAGCACGTCATATCTCTACTGTACTGCTACTTACTCATTACTTTACTCATTACATTAAAATACATTACTTACTCATTCTGTTGGGTCACTACTCTGTCTCTTTATTTTGCCACAGTTGTTACCACTGGAGACAAAATGGTTAGGGTAAAGTATGATAAGTTTAAGTAGGAGCCAATGATATGTTCTCTAAGATCTCTCATTTATTTCCAGAAGATCTCTCACACACAGCCTTCTCATTAAACAAATATGACATTGAATATTTATAAGAGGAATACCACTCCAAAGTTATGGCTTTTTTTCTGGTCTTCACAGAGAAGGTTTTTATGAATGAAACAATGCCCTGGGAGGGAGAGGGTCTGTTGCTTTTTCTGGTAACTTAAGTGCTCAGCACAGGGCCTATAAGTGGGGGTTTGATGAACTTCAACCTTACAAGTGTGGAAGGAGTGATAGGTGAGCAGCTTATCTGCATTAGGAAAGGGACAATGACAAGGACACTACTGAGCCTTGCAGGCACAGGGTGGGTTGAAGGTTGCTGTAATATTGAGTATGAACCTCTGAGTTCTCTTCCTCTGTGGGAGTCTTGGCCACTCTTGGAAAGGAAAGCAGAGCAGAAGCAAATGATGTGGCCATCCCTTTGATATGGTTCCCAAACCTGCTATTAGATCTTGCTTCTCTGCTTGGTGACTTTCAGCCAGAGTCACATAGTGAATCAGAAACACTCTTGAATAGAAAAAAGTGCATTTAATGTCAACCTGAATATATTAATTAGTGACATTTAGATGGAGCTTGCTTCTGCCTTCCTTACAAAACTGCATTTCTGAATGTACGTCACGTCTGAGGTGGAATACTGGTTCATGATATTTGTTCAGTAATTTATTTGTCTAACAACTGTTCATTGGAATGAACAGTTGCTAGACTACACGTAGCATTGTCCTGTTTTCTGGTGATGTAACGATGACTAGGATACATTCCTTTCCCCAAGGTATCTCTTACACTGGTTGTGAATTTAGACTGTAAAAAGGGATTTTAACTGCATTGTATGATTAATATTTTCTAATATAGTATAGCTTAAATCTTCTTGCCCACAGAAAAATAGGCAAATATGTGAGGTGATAGATTGTGTAAATTCAATAGGGGAGGTCCTTTCACGATGCATATGTATATAAAATCATCATGTTGAACATTCTAAATATATTGACAATTTCATTTGTCAATTACACCTCCATAAAAACAAAATGAAATGCAATTAGAAAAAAAGGTGATTTTTTTTGTACAGGGAGATATGCATTTCCTAAAGTTAAACATGAGTGGAAGGGAGGAAAACTTAAATTAGCCTAAAGCAAATTAGATAACGCATTACAGAAGAGAGCTGAGCTGAGAACTAAAAGATTAATAGGAATTAGCTAGATAAAGAAAGATAGATAAACACAATTAGATAGGTGAAGAAAGGAGAAACTTCCCTCTCACAGCCCTGGAAGTGCCAATATTATAGGCTAATAGTTATGCATATGTAATAAGTCCACAATTTACCTGCATTTCCTTTATTTCTTATAACAACCTTATAAAGAAAATATTATTTTGTCCCTATTTTCATGGTAGAGTCTCATGGAAGGTAAGCTGTTTTCTCAAGATCACACAGTGAATAAATAAGCAGAGGAGTCTAGATTCAAACCCGGGTGGGTCTGACCACAAAACTCGAGCTTTCCCAGTGTTGCACATTGGCTCTTATATCTCCCCAACCTTTAGTTGGACACAGGATGGAATTGTGATCTAAGGCCACCAATTGATTGACTGGGTAGGATCCAGTCAGATTGTCTATCTTGTGAATTTCACCAAAGAAAGATCAGATACTGCAGTGGTTAATGATTGGCAGTGGGACTGAAGGCTGTGGTAAATGACCATGGGTGGCCAGGATGGGACATATATAAAATGAACAAATGGAAGAATCTATTTAACAGAGAGTGAAGAATAGGGTGGTTTGCATAGAGGGGAGCAGAGAGGAGCCCTCTGAGAGACAGAGAGAAGAGACTCGGTAGCTGTCTCTTCAGTCCCGTGTCTATGAGGGCATTATATTTGGTTTTCATGCCTTCTGGTGCCCATGGGAGTGTCAATGACAGCTTCACAATCCATGAATATGAGCCGGTGTCTGTCTATGACAGTGAAAAATTTCCAACTGGAACATGTCCCTTGTGCTGGACATGACATATAACTGTGCTAGTCTTCATAAACTCCTCCAAATTCAGTAAGTATTCTGGTGAATTTTCTTATTGTTCCTAATTAACAAAAAAGCATTCAGAGAAGCCAAAAAACTTGCTTAAAATTAAACAGTTGTAAGTACTGGAGCTAGAATTTGGGTCCAAGACACCCTTACTCTAAGAATTATTTCATACTCTGCAAAATCACAAATCACATTGTCAGTACTTAAATAGAACAGAATTTTTGTTATGTCCCTGTATCCTTTGTAAAATGACAGGGCTTGCTCAAAGCAATGTAAAGAACTAATACAAAGTGTAGCAAAAGCAGGAACGCTATTGTAATAATCACAACCTGTGTGTGTTTTTCCATATGAACAACTGTAAACCTACTTTTGCCCCACCCTGTATGTATACATTTAAAAAAAATCAATGAACATTTTTATAGTAAGTGCGTGGTACACCCTGTCTCTCTGTGCTAGATCTTATCTTCTAGCAACTAGGACATGGATACCATGTGAAATATGATGTCAAAACTGTGGGGGGCTTTGCATATATTTAAATCTTTCTGAACACTGAATATTATATTTTCAAATGAACAACAGCAATATGTAAGTTATGAGATAATTTAAAGGATCGAATAAATTAATCCAAGTATAACTGTATTGAAACACATGAAACATTGCAGTTCCTCCCTTGGTCCTCTCTTCACACTGCTGCCTTTTCTTCTTTGCCTTCTTCTCATACCACTTCTTTCCAAGGGTGCTTTTTGTGAATGTGCAGGGCTCATGCTTGAGGAATTATTTTAAAAGGGGAATGAGCCCTAGCTAGTGTGGCTCAGTGGATTGAGTGCCAGACTGTGAAGCAAAAGGTTGCCGGTTGCAGGCCAGGTCCCTAGTAGGGGGTGTGTGAGAGGCAGCACATTGATGTTTCTCTCCCTTTCTTTCTCTCTCCCTCCCCCTCTCTCTAAAAAATAAATAAATAAAATCTTCAAAAAAAATAAAGGGGCATGAAAGACAAATTCCCAAGAGTTTAATGGTGAGAGCCACAGGAGGAATAAGAGGACAGGAGTTCCTATCCAGTGTCATCGGTTCTCCAGAGCAGTGCCAGAGGGGTGGCAGAGATGAGCTAATGTGTCATTATCGCCTCTAATCTCTAGGATCATTGCTTCTGTGTTTGACACAGGGCCAGATACGGCTCTGAGAGAAAGTGTTCATTTGACTTTGGAAGAAGGCCTCAGAGCTTTTAACAGACCTTTAGAAATATTTGATTAATGTTAGGGAGATCCCCAGGAGACTCTACCAGACTTGTTCTGTATCATTTTGCCCAGAAAGAATGTTTTGGAAGTAAGAATGGGAAAGTATAAGTAAAGCATCAGGGTGGTTCTTATAAAAGGTATCAATCTCATATCAGAACTAGAGGCCTTGCTAATGATTCCAGAGTTGTCAGGTTGGCTCTGAAAGACAGAGAGAATGATGAGAATGGCTGACACTTTTAGGAACACATGATTGAAATCTCCCATTGTCCATTTAGAACATGGCCTATCTATAGTCAGCCTACTGGGGCTGAAATTTTCTAAGCAGACCTCTTGCATCGTATGGCTCCTAACAGCAATGTTTGCATTGTAATCTATGTGAATGTCACTCACAGGGTTATGCAGTTTTGCAGTGCAAAGGCTGACATAGAGGTCTTCAGTCCAATGCCTCTTTTGCAGGTGGAAGAGCTATGAGACTCAGAGAGGGCAAGTTCCTGGTCAAAGACGTAGACAACCAGTAGCCAAATTTCTCTACTTTCAGTGTAGTGATCTTTTAACTAAACTTGTACCTCTAAACCCATGGGTTGCAATTCTCTAAGGGCTGTTTAATTATTAAATGGAGTAGTATGCTCATGTGCATGCCCATCTGTGAGTGTGTCTGTGTATGTGGTCCTTCTGGCTATGTCATGTCAATTAGAAGTACTATTTGAGAATTATATGTGGCATTAATTTGTAATAAGGGAAAACAAATATCATTACTTAAGAATTGGGTAGACAGAATTCTGTCAACTCTAGGATGAATAGAGTCACACATAATTAAAGACATGGCTTTCAAAGCCAAGTAATTAAATACATTAGCTTTTAAATCCAACTTTCATGTATTCTCCCATTTGAAATACATTAAGCAAGAAATAGGTACTAAACAAACCTATGAAAATGTCTAGATGGCCATCTCCTAAAACAATTATAATAAACTCAAAAAGAACTCACAAGTATAATGGGCTTCTGCCTGGGATAAGCATCCTAGAATATCCTTACTAAGATAAGGCTTCTGTCTATTCTGAATTGCAATTCAATTTAATGACAGCTTGCTTAGATTATAGAATACCTAAGAGTATTAAGACACAGGACCTGACTTAAAAGGCTTTGCAATTAAACTAGACACAAATAAATACAGTTGAAACATTTCAAGAAGAGAAACTAGATAGTCATGATGTCCTCTCCCCCATCCTACCTCTGATTTCCTTCCCGTTCTCTTCAGACAGATGCAGGCTTCAGTCTGGGCCATAACTGCAGCAAACATGCCACTTTGCCATTTATATCACAGCTTTTGTGGTACTATTTGGTTTCCTGATCTGTAAAATAGCAATAATAATGTAGTACTAACTTTGTAAGATTTCTGTGAGGATAAAATTAGGTCACACATGTCAAACACCCAGTACATAGGACATATATTAAATTATTGTTCCTATGAGTTAGGCAACAAGAAGTAGTGTGAGTGGCTTGAATTTGAAATGAGAACCACTGCTTGTATACTTTACTTCTTACCAATTTTGTGTTCTCAGGCAAGCTAATTGACTTCTTAGACTTCTTTTTCCCCAATGTGTTAAGTGAGGATAAAACTTTTTTCTGGAATTTATGTGATGATAAAAGTAAGCATCTACAGTATAGGCCTAGCACAGTGCCTGTAACATAAAAGATAGTACAAAACAGAAATTTTCTTTTTTTGCGTACTGGACAGTGAGAAACTTAGAAGCAGAAACTCTCATTGAACTATTCATCATTTTATCTCCAGTATCTAGGACACAGCTTGGAACCTAGGAAATTCTTAATAAATATGTGTTGAACTGAACTGAATTCTTAAAACATCCATTTAGTTAAGCTTACTTAGTGCATAGACCGTATAGTCATTGAATTCAACATTTCTCAAATAGAGGTATACATAGATTAGGAAGATGAGAAATTGGCTAATTAGGATCCAGAATTCTCATGATCAAAGAACTCATCATGTTGTTTTGTACCTAAATCAGAGGTTGTTCAGTGTGTAAATTATGGGGCATTAGCAGCAGCAATTTGGGAATCTTGAGGGTCTGTGCTAGTGCTCAGACATTGTAGGACTCAGCTCTGCTCCAAATGCTTCTTGATCTCTCTCTTTGTTCTAAACCAGCAAACGCTTCTTTTTTTCCACTTCCATTCCTCATGAATGTACAATGAGGTGCCTCAACTTATGTTTGGGAGCAGGCTATGAAATATCTCTCTAATCAGCCTATGGCTTATCTGTCTTTTGGTCATGTGGTCACTTGTGGTCTACAGAAGCCACACCTGCATCCCACAGAAGGAAGCCTGGCCAGTGCAGTTGCAGCTGGAAGAGGAAGATGGGCCTGTTCAGTATACTAACACCCTTTGACTTCCATCCACTCATACCCCTCATTTCTTTAAGTTTGTTGGTGATTATCTAACCTTGGCCAGACGAAGGAATGGTAAATGCAGTATTAGCCTCTCTGTCATGGGGTTTATTTAAGGAATGATATTATATTTCTTACCTATACCTCCTAGAAGAGAGATGCATGGCCTGTGCTAATATTCTTATCTAAAATATACAATGGATACAAGATGATTATGAACTGTTCTGCTTGAACTGACAAGAGAAATTTTTTGATTTATAAAGCTGCCAAATTTAGGTAAGATGAAGTAATTGAGTCAGTTAAAGAAGAAGCCTTGAGGGGGAAGGGAAAAGCAGAATGAGAAGTTTGCTTCGCTTTAATGGTTAGGACTGAGGGAAGGGGAAGGGGCATGTTTAGAAAATGCTGAGGCTCCTCCAGGTGTGGTTGCTGCAGGGAACACCTTGAGATGATGCTTCAAGACCCAATAGATCCCACTCCATCTCCTTCATAACGATAAGAAATGCAGTGGAATCCAAGCAATAGTCAAGTCTTCTAGGTTCTGGAAGGGTCATTGGCACCAATCTGTTGCAGGTGCATCCTGAGTGAGAATAACCAGAACACCAAAATCTGTCTTAGAATCAAAAGTTATGGATTAAGTGCAACTGGTGACTTTTAATTTTTTTCTCTTTTGGCTCACTATACCCAATAAATATGCATTTAATGCCTTCTTTCAAGAGAGTGTTTAATTTGGTTGAACCACGTCGGTTGTCTAGGGAGAGCTGAAATAAAACTATGTGCAAATTAAGGTGGTTAAAACTTATTCCAAATTGCCCTTCTTCCTAATAGTGTTATAGATGCTGTCATCTCACAGGATCCAACAATCATGCATACAACGTTAATGCATCTGCCTTGTCCAGAGCAAGAAACTCAAACTCATATAAAACCACTGCATCAGATGGTTGTGACATCATGAAGGCCCTTTAAAATCTTTCATCCTCATTATCCACAAACTCCAGGTGATGCTAATTCTTTCTTCCAGGGGTTTCCAGCCTGTAGCTCACTGACTACATTGGACCCAGGATGGCTATGAATGCGGCCCAACACAAAATGGTAAATTTACTTAAATCTTTTTTTTCGCTCAGTTGTTTTCATTAGTGTTTGTGTGTTTAACGTGTGGCCCAAAACAACTCTTCTTCTTCCAGTGTGGCCCGCAGACACCCAAAAGTTGGACACCCCTGTGACATATCATACTCCCATCTAACTATTACTCCTCACTATTACTGCTCATTATTTTCACTATGAACTAAATGGTAGCTATCAATACCAGTTATACAGCCAAAATATAGCAGCAGAAAAAGAGAATTTTAAGCTAGGGATGACTTCCTTAATTATTTTTGTGTTTAAAACAAAGGAGAGAGGAGACCACTATCTTTCATTGTGATACATTCTGCATTCCTTTTAACCTTCAGACAACACCTCAGCTGGACAGGGATTTTGCTTCAGGAGATGCAGTCTTCATTCCAATGGGCTCTGAGTCCTTGGTAGTCTTGCCAATATGAAGTTGAGGTCATTTTCCATTAATCTGACTCATTGGATATGCTGATACAAAGAGTTTCCCAGGAAGCCTCCAAATTCCAGAGATTTACCCATACTCCTTGTAGGCATGGGATATAGGAGAGGCCAGTTACTTCTTTGGACAAGAGTCAGTAGTTTGGTCGATACTGG
The DNA here is from genome assembly GCA_004027735.1 of Carollia perspicillata. Lineage (NCBI taxonomy): Eukaryota > Metazoa > Chordata > Mammalia > Chiroptera > Phyllostomidae > Carollia > Carollia perspicillata. Next base: position 24,817 of record PVKM010011612.1, read on the forward strand.
AACCATTTCTCAATGGATTCATTAGTGGCCCGAGAAGCTAGAAATGTTCACGTGGCAGTCTCAACTGCAATTTAGTTTAAGCATAATTGTGCACCTAATTGAATATGTCATTCTTTTGGGACTAAAAACTACAGGCCATCAGAGTTCAGAGTTATTGGGATGGGAAACAACATATCAAAGTGATTAAATTCTCAGGCTTATATAATTTGGGTACAGAAGAAAGAACACCATTTATAGGCCACTGGTTCAAAACATGTGCCTTTAATATTACAGATTGGTATCTTATAGCTTTACTGAAGGAACGTTTTAAATACGACTTTCCACTATTTAGTAAAGCAAGCAAAGTTGTTTCTTTTCTTTTCTTTTTTTTTACATAATGAGATACCTAATTATCTCAGATGTCCCAAAGGTATCATCCATTGACTCCCTATTTTCATTGTGACATGGTGTCCTTGGTTAGAGACATTGCTGTGTCTTTAAAGCATTTAACACCTTCCTGGACAATAGTGCTCTCAGAAGCATGATGGCACGGGGAAGCAAGTTCTGGAGAAGAGTCTGTGTCAGTGGCAGGTGGGCAAGAGGTGCTCTGTTGAGAGAAGCTTGATGTAACTGATATAGCACAAGATAGCAGCACAGCCCCTCAATGTTGGGTTTTAAATTGGGACAGTGTCAAAAAGCTGCTCTCTACCACTGGAAAATTTTCTGTGTTTAGCTGTGGTAGTGTTCAGGTAAGCTAAAGTGAGGTGCCCATGTAAGTCTCCCATTTATTCTAATACCAGCTTTTAACTCTAGATTCAGTCTGATTTTGTCTATGGCTTTCCCCAGTGTTTTTTAGGAAGGGGAAGAGTAGAGATTTGAGTCACTAAATATCATAATAAACAGAGATTTCTCATCTCTAGGGAACCATGCATGTTGTTTGAGTGGGAAAAACCACCATAAATTCTATTTTTCTGGTTTGTAGTTTTGAATTACAGAGATGTTGCATATTCATTGAATTGTCAAAAAGAATCTATTTGGAAGATAATTTTAGTAAATGTGGGAAACGAAAATTAGATTATAATAGGGCTCAACAATGGAACGAAGAAATAACCGTGTAAGCGTGATAATATTCAGGGAAGTCTGGCATTGCAGAGAAGCAAAATGGGGTCAATCAGATGAACTGGTTCAGGTTAAAGCCCTTTAAAATGAGAAATAAATAATTCCATTTGAGGGCAGGGGCCAAGTATTTGGAAAAGAAGGACTGAATCAGGGATCATGAACCCTAGTCTCGGTTCTGTGGTTACCTGCATGACCTTGGGCAGTTTGTTAGGTCTCTCTGTGACTCAGATTGCTCATTTGACAGTGATAAATTAACTCCTTTCCCCAAAGCTTATCAGGGTAATTGCCTCTGATTTGATCCCATGCTAGTTATCTGTGTAATTTGGAAGGGGAGAAGGATTATTACTTTTGCTGAAGATTAGGTTGTCCTTGATAACCCCTGGAATTCTGGCCTTTTTGGATTAAAGTGTATAAATAGTTATGAAAAACATCTCCTTGGCTCAGAAGGTATATAATTGGTGGCCTCTGCAAACCTTAGCTAACATCCTACACAGAAAATTTCCCACTGCTGCCAGCCTTGCAAAGATAGCACCGCGTGGCCGAACAAAATGCATTCTGTTCTGCGTCATGCATCATCAACAAAATTGCCACTTAAGCCCTGATTCCAGAATCTTTATTGTTGGTTCTCATTTATGGAGCAAACATCAGAACACAGCTTGATTTTTTCAGATGCCAAGATGAGTTGGCATTTGCTAAAATCTTGTTTTGACTTGAAAACTGATTGTATTTGAGTTTAAAGCTACGAGAAGGGCACAAACATGAGACACCAGTGTCCTGTGAAAGAACTACATTTATTGTTCTAGATTTAAAACCTTTCGAAATGGGATTTATGTTAGGAAGGGATAGGGGACTGGGGAGTAGTCTTAGTAGTTTAACATTTGACGACACATGTATACATACATAAATAAATGGTGTAATTAATTGACTTGTTCTTTTGTTCTTACATTTAATCAACTCATTCTTTAGGAGAGGAGGCTACTAGAGAGATAGGAGTTTTAAGTTATTTGGAAATCTAAGAATACGTGTAGGTCAAACTGGATGGAGGGACGCGGGAATGAGGAATAGCAAGGCATCCTGCAGATTGTACTGAGAGGAAGCAGACACAGATGGATCACGGGTTCAGATACAGTTTGTTGAGACAACTGCCCATTTTCCAACTGTTCATGAAAACTCCTGGTTCGAATGCAGTGAGGTCTGGTTCAACTGTGAGACACAGTTGGAGGTAAATAAAGGGAAACGGTCTAAGGGTAGTGCTCTTTAGATCCAGCAATGAGGGCTGCCCCAGATAAACTTAAAATTTGGTTCCAGGTACTACACTACTTTTTTTTATCTGATTGTTATATTGACCAGATAAAAAAGGCCTTCAATACCCTAATTTATTCAGAGCCCAGTTCATTCAAGGCCTTCTATGACCTAATCTCATCTCACTTTCCTAGCCTAAGCCCTCATGTTTTCTTTAATATCATGCATATCAATATAATGTTTTCTTTAATGTCATGCATATCAATATAACAATAATATATATAGTTTCTCCAATTCCTATTATATAGCCTGCAAGGGGCATTCCAAGTATTTTTCTAACTGATTTCTATAAGAAATTTGCAAGGTAGATATTATAATCTATTCACAAATAAGGAGAACCAAGGCACAGAAAAGATAATTCACTTGCTAAAAGTTACACAGCATATCCATGGAATGGCCAGGATTAAAAATGAAACCTGACTCCTTAGGTTACAAGTGGAGGATAAAAGTATTTTAATACTACTAGTGTTCTAAGAGACTGATAGAATAAGGCAGCCCTGCTTAGTAGCCTAATACAACTGTTTCAACACTGGTGGAGAAGCTCCCCTCATTCTCATGTTAACTTGAACAATGTATACGGTAACCTGGTGCCAGGCCTCCTGGTGGGGATAGCAAGTAGGTTATATGCAATGATGTTAATAACAAGGCCAATGAGATAAGGGGAAAAAAACCAACAATAATGACAAGAAAAAAGAATAAACCAATACACTAAGGTCATGCCAAAAGCAATTCACATCATTACTCATTACAGTGAGGGACCAGAATAGAGTAGTTTAAAGTGCTTAATGGTACAAAGTAGAAAGAATGTCTCTAATGGCTACAGAAGAAATCAGTTATGGATGTGGTAAATGGACGAATAGTCCCCCAAAGATGTCTATGTCTTACATAGTAAAAGAGACTGGGCAGATTGATTACGTTAAGACTCTTGAGTTAGGGAAATTATTTTGAATTATCTGAGTAGGTCCAGTATAATCACAAAGGTCCATATAAGAGAGAAGGTGATGTGATAATGAAAGAAGGAGAGAGAGAGAGAAAGGCAAGGAGGAAGAGAGGGAGGAAGGGGGGGGAGAGAGAGAGAGAGAGAGAGAGAAGATAAGAATGAGAGAGAATGAGAGTGAGAAATGTGTGGAAATGAACTTTCCTCTAGGGCCTCTCGAAGGAGCACAGCCCCATTCACACGTGGGTCTTAGCCCACTGAGACCCATTTCAGGCTTCTGCCCTCCACAAATGTAAGAAAATAAACTTTTGTTGTTTTAAAACACTAATCTTATGGTAATTTGTTACTGGAGCAATCTAGGAAACATACAGTGGCCTACAAGGAGACTGTGTGGAGTCCCTGGGAACAGAATGTTTATATTTGGGGACACTGTAGAGTTAAACAATTATTGAGTGTTGAGTGAAGGAGGAATAGAGAGAACAGAATAACAAAAAGAGAAATCTCTGTGCTTGTTTTCTCTAGAGTAAGAGAAATGATGTGTTGCTTCTTTGTTTGTTTTACATTCTCATTCTAATTCCTGAGAGACCAGTAGTTGTTTGCTTCAGGAATCATTCAAGTGTATTCTACAATTGGAAAAATTCAAAGGAATGGTTTCCTGTGGGTGTATCTGCGTGTTAGAGGAAAGGTTTCTCTGTGCAGCTTGAGCAGGGAGCCTGAAATGATAGCTGCAATGCCCGAGGCTTCTACATTGCAACACAAATGCACTGGTCTTAGAAGACAGTCAGAGAAAGCTTCCTGAGTTAGTGCTAAGAGGAAACTTGAAGGGTTAATAGAAGAAAGTAGGTCAAGTACAAGGGTCCAGGTGAAAAGAGTATTACAACAGAGGATGTAGAACACGCAAAGCTCGGAGACGGAAAGTGCACGTGTGAGGCTTTGCAGTAGTAGTACTCTTGCTTAGTGTGGCTTGAGGCGCTGAGCAGTAATGAGGAGGTGGTGACGATTGATAAGCCTGAAGGGTAAAGCAGATGTTTGGATATAAAAAGCAGCTCTCCAACGAAGCCTTTATGCTTTAGAAGGCTCATTCCTGGTAAACTGTAAGTTACATGAAGGCATTGACCATTTTGGTCTCATTTATCATTGGATTTTAATGTGTAGTGCATTCTTGAAACAGAGTAGAGTTCAGTTAACATTTATTAAAGAGTGGAAAGAAAAGATGGAAGGAAAAAGAAAAGGAGCAAGGAACGGGACACTGAGAAAGAAAAGAAAGAGAAGGAGCAAGGTAAGCAAGGAAGGAATGGGGCAAGGTCAGGTTCTACCACATAAAGCCCTGAAAAATTAGTAGGTCTGTAAGTTACATCAGCAGGAAGCACTTGCTGCTTGTTTTTGTCTCTGCCCTGTGTATCAAAGGCTCAGTTTTATTAATCTGCTTTTTACAAAGAGTAGTGAATGTAGACAAACTTCCAAGTTACAGTCCTGGCAAGTTCTTTGGCCTATGAAGGGGATACTGTCCTTAGTATTTCTTAGTGTTCTGAATAGAATGCAGATTTACCCCTCACTCTTCCCCAGCTTCTAAAGCGTTAATATTTTCACTGATGCTGATAGTGTTAACCATGATGGGCAAAAAAGGACAAAACAATGGCTGAGGCCAGTTGGAAAAGACCCTGGTAGATATACAAGGTAATCTGAGATCCCACCTAGTCTCCCCGCTCAGAGAGGGGGAAAGGTCTAGTTCTGCACCTCCATTAGGAAAGCTGAAGAATGTCTGATTGTCCCCAGCTGTGAGGCAGATGTGAGGGTACTAAGTTTCTGGGTTTGGTATCTTCTTTGGAGGACCTTGGTTGATGCTGACATGAACTATGAGGCTGGCATTAGACATTTCTGAGCTACTTATCCTACCATAATGCCTGAATGAATGAGTGAATACATGAATGAATGAAGAGGATTCTAGAAAATTGAAACTTAAAATTAAACACTAGAGTCATCAAGTACCTGTGCAGCAAAGGGGTAACTCAGCTGGTCTGGGTGGCTCAAATCCTGCTTATTCCCAAGATATGGCTATTTTTAGTATTGGGCCTCAGTCAACATATGGGAGCTGAGCTCTGAACCCTTGGAATGTTTGTCTGGTAAATGTTTTTATATGCCCGAGGCTGTGAGGTATGCTGTACCAGTTTGACCAGAGAATTTATGTTAACAATGAGATTTTTGGTGGACACCTATTATTGCTTTGGTGAGTCTGGAGTCTGAGTGGTTGAGCTGGTCTTGCAAGTGACATCTGCTTAAGTGACTGACTAACCCTCAATAAAGTCCCTGGACTCAAGGTTAGGTTGAGCTTCACTAGTTGGGCAACACTTCACGTGTGTTGCCACGAATGATTTCTGGGAGAAATAAGTACATCCTGGTGTGGCTAATGGAGGGCAACGTTTGGAAGCTTGTGTCTGGTTTCTCCCAGACTTTGTCCCATGAGCCTTTTCCCCTTGCTGATTTTTATCTGTACTGCTTTCCTATGACAAACCATGACTAATTGTATACCAACTTCTGGGCACTGTGACCCTTCTTCGGAATTGTCATGCCTGAAGGTGGTATTGCAGGCCCCTGGCACAGTACCCTTATCTAAAATATAATAATACTCTTTTACTCTTTTAGATCATCTGACCTGGTTCTCTATAGTCGAAAGTATAGAAATCAGGAAGATTATATGATTTCTTAATCAAAAATGTTAAATAATAGATATATTAGTTTTTTCCCCAAAAATGAACTTATACATCTCTGTGTAGTAAAGATGGAAAATATGTTATTTCAATGGCTGACACTAGAATTCCTTTTAGAGACAGCACTGTTTGTTTAGGAGAAAGTCTTGAAAGGTGTTTTGGGTACAAAAGAGACTCTGAGTATAAGAGTGAAAAAGATAACAGAGACCCTTACTGTCTGTACACACACACTGGAGGAATATGCTCTTGAGAGCTTGGTAGAATAGGAGAGGAAGAGGGTGGGTGGTAGAAAATAGAGGGAGAAGACGAATGCCAGCAAAAGGGCACAAAGCTGACACACTCCCTGGGATGAAGTGACAATCGAAAAAATATGCCGGTGGGATAGTCAAAGGAAAACTTAAGGCCAGGAAAATCTAACACTCAACTGAAAATATTGCCTTATTGAAATGTCAACATTTTCTTGATGCCCTCAGTTATTCACCAAAGTCTACTACACTCAAGAATGAGTGAGGTTTTTATAAAAATTGAAGAAAGTTTTTGTCTAGAGTGATTTAGTTCAAAATAAAGACACCGGGCAGGGCAATCAAATGTGTAAACGAATCAAATGGACGGTGGAAGCCTGAGAACATTACTCCTATTCCTCAATAATTTATGCAATAGAAATACCAGATAGGGCTCTTGATTTTTAAGTGGCATGAAATGGAGAGGGGCTGAAAATGATCTTATCTCGTTCTTAGGCAGTTGTGATTTAGCTGAACTTAGACATAATCTTGAGGATTAGTCAGTCAGCTAAATCACAACTGACTAACTGCATATGTGTAAAGAATGGGTATTGAATATTATTATCTCCTTGATAGTCAACTTCCTTGTTTGAATTCACCACATTAGGTGGACAGTCAGGTTCCATGGGAAGCAGATTCTGAGACTGAGGTTTGCTTTCAGAAAGTTGACTGGGGGAGTGACCTCAGCAATCACACAAGTTAGGGAGAAACAGGGAGAGGATGTGAACTGGGATACAGTTGCAACAGTAGCCTAGCTGACCCCGGAGGATGCTGTGGAGCTCAAAGACCCTGTAGAGGTGTTTTAAACATGGAGATGAGAAACCAGGTTTTTGTATCCTCCCATAGATCAGTCATTGGATCTGAGCTGCCCTTTGTGCAAACCAGCTTCCTGGCAAAGGGCATTTGCTGGGAAGGGCTTCTTTGTGAGTTTCAGCAGGGGCACTCTCTGTAGCCGTGGGCATGAGTGCTTGCATCTTGAAAGCGAATCTAGGATCAGATTTTAGCAAATTTATGAGTCCCTACTATGCCCGTAACTGCTGTTGGTGAGGCTAAAGAAATTGTTGAGCCATGCTGCTCGCTGTAATGATCCTCATAGCCCAACAGGGGGAGATAGATATGTAAAAACAAAGAAAAACAAATCATAGCAATTAAAAAAACAAAGAAAGAAAGGAAAACAAAAGACGCTGAAGGCATAGATGTAAAAGAAAGATGGATACCACCTGACTCACCAATAGCACTGCTAGGTATCTGCCTAGGGGAAATGAAAACACATGTCCTTGTAAAGAACTGAGCGTGAATATGACTATTCATAGCAGCATCACTCATCATGAATGAAAGCTGGGATGAGCTGAATGTCTGTCAACTGGGAGAGGGGTAATGAAAATTTGGTGTATGAATGCAATGGAAAGCAATTAATAAAAAGAATGAAGTATTGAAACGTGCTAAACTCAGATAAATCTGAAAAGAAGATATTATGCTCAGTGAAAGAAGACAGATACAAAAGAACATTTACGTAAAATGTCCAGAAAAGGTAAATCTTAAGGAGACAGAAAATAGTGGCTGCCCAGGGCTGAATGTGGGCATGGGAAGGACTGTAAATAGGCATGAAGGGCCATTTTTTAGTGATGGGAATGTCCTAAAATTAGAGTGTGATGATGCTTGCCTAATTCTGTAAATATACCAAAATCACTGAATTGTAAACGTACAACAGGTGATACTATGTTATATAAATCAGTCTTCAGTACAGCTGTTACCCATAGTGATTTCAAAGTATACAGGGTGGGTCGGTGGGCGGGGGGCCTTGTTTAGCTA
>PVKM010011613.1:0-32962 GCA_004027735.1 Carollia perspicillata
AAAGAGACCTTATAGGCAAGAAGGGGCTGGAAAGAAGTATTTCAAGTCATGAAAGGCAAGGACCTACATCCAAGACTGCTCTATCCAGCAAAACTTTCATTTAGAATGGAAGGGCAGATAAAGCTCTTCTCAGATAAGGTCCAGTTCAAGGAGTTCATCATCACCCAGCCCTTATTATATGAAATGTTAAAGGGACTTATCTAAGAAAAGGAAGATAAAAAATATGAACAGTAAAAGGACAGCAAACTCACAGTTATTAACATCTACACCTAAAACAAAAGCAGACTAAGCGGTCACCTAAACAGGAGTGAGCCACAGAAATGGAGGTCACATGGAAGGTTAGCAACAGGGGAGTGGGAGGAGAAGGTGAGGAGGAGGTACAGAGAATAAGTAGCATAGATGATGGGGAGAAAATAGACAGGGAGAGGGCAAGAGTAGTGTGGGAAATGTAGAAGCTAAAGAACTTATAACACATGGACATGAACTAAAGGGGGGGAGTGTGGGTGTGAGGGGGTGTGCAGGGTGGAGGGGAATGAAGGGGGAGAAATGGGAGAACTGCAATGTCATAATCAATAAAATATATTTAAAAATAAATTTTATCCATATGTAGCTAAATCATGAGACTTAGAAACAGATACATAATTCTTAGAGAGCTTCTTGAAATGTTAACGTGTAGATTATTTTTTATGAGTACAGTGATCACATTTGATTCCCATTTACTGTTTTTAATCTGAAATAACTCAAAGAAATTAAAAGCTCTGATTATTTATATATGTACATGTATGTTATTATAATAAAAAGAATCAAATGAATATCCATGTAACTAGCACCCAATTTACATTTGGTATTGTCTACGATTTTTATTTTTGCCATTTTGAAGAATGTTAAAGATATCTCATCTAAAAAATTTTGTATTCCTAATTAACTTTGTCATTTTACTTAGTTTTACCATTAATTCTCTAAAATTTCAAGGTATACTACCCTATCATTTATAAATAGAGGTCATTTAAATTGGTTTTTCCAATTCTCATTTGATTTTCTCTTTAATCCCAGTGTTGTACGATGGCCTCTTATTTAAATTTTAATTCTTTAAGTTCAAATTTTACTGTACTGTAATCAGAGTGTTTGCAATACTCTATTTTATGGAACTTGCTGATGTTTTCTGTTTGACCCGATGTATAATTAGTTTTCTTACATGATTCATGTATCTTAAAAAGGTGGTGTCTTCTATTATAAGGTATACTCATTATAAGAGGATGCTAAAGGTCTTAGTTAAAATGTTGATGTAAAACATTATTTTGGAGGAAATCGGGTTATTACATAAACCACTGATAAATTTCAGCACCATCACAAATGATGCAACCAGATATTGTGTCTTCTTAAGTATTATGGAATATTCTTGCCTTCAATAACAACAGAATTGCCTGTGTCTAATCTAACCTAGGACCATTTACAGAAAACAGGGAGCATAGAGTACTAAAATGAACAACAGTATGAAAGAGACCAAATCTACAATGCGGGACATTCAAAAGGATGCATGACTGAGCTGCTTCAATAGATCAGTAGCGTCAAAGAAGAAAGAGGTTTCTTACAGAATAGAAGAGATATACAGCCTAATGCAGTACAGATCTTGACTCAAGACCTATGACAAACAGACAACTTAGAGACAGCTAGGGACGTTTGAATATGGCCTTGGTAACACATGTTAAAGAAGAGCTATTTGATTCTACCAGCTGTAATACTTCCTAGTTAATGCAAGGGGTGCAGGGAGAAACAACAAATAACAGACAAAACACCAACGTTCTTGTTGGAGATTTATACTGCGATATTCATAGGTAAAATGTCACCATACCTGAGGTTTCCTTTAAAATACCTTAGAGTACAAAAAACGGGGGTGGGGATAGATGAGTGGCAAAATATTGGTAATTATTAAAGCTAATTATTGACCTTAATAGGTAGACTTGAGATTCATTGTACTATTCTCTCTAGTTTTGTGTAATGAACGCGTATGGTTAGTAATAAGTAAAAAAAGACAAAGATATTGAAAAAATAGGTAAAGATTAATGATGATTCTAAGCAAAAGACTAGAGGCAGTTAATATAGTAAGCACATGATAAAGTATGACAACGTAGAAGTGAGGTTCCTACACCCTAAGAAAGGCAGCCTTAGGAGATGGCCTAGCATTTAGGCTTGGGGCCGACAGACAGGTCAGGAGTAGGGGAGAGCAGGAGCGCTCAAATAAGACGCCTAGAATGGCACCTCCTTCCTGGATCACAGATGTTTGGGAACTAGAGTAACAAGTACTTTTTTTACATCTGGCTCTATCTCTTTGGTCTACCTACTTCTCCCATGCTGTTATTCAATGTAAAGCACCCCGATAAAGGCTAAGATTGTGATCTCTCCTCACAACGATCACTGCAGGAGTTATATCTCACCATTGTTTATCTACAAAGCCTTCTTTTAAAAATGAATTGCCAGAATTTAAGAGACTTTCGATGGCTTTAATCCCACTTGATAAATATGAAAACAGAAAAAGAGACCTCTGAACTTGGTGTCCTCCTAGGAGGCACAGGTTAGGCGACCCGCCTGCCTTGTCACATTCAAGAGAGCAACGACAGAAGCAATTTTTCACAGTCAGGTGGACGGCTAAAGAGGACGATAAACTAGAATAAAATGAGACATTGAAATCAATTTCTTTCAGGCTAACCAGGAACCTTCAGATTTACACAAACAACTGCATTTAAAGAAGTTTTGGGGGGAAATGCTGTACTAAGACGGGTGTCCTTAGAAAGAGAACTTGACACATGCTATAGCCTTTATAGTCACCATTCACTTGGTTGGTCCAAATATTTATAGTTCATTGTTATGACTGCCAAAACTGGCAACCACAGGATTGTTGTCTCAATTAAGACAGTAAACAGATTGTCTCTTTTTTTAATGAAAAAATCTAAAATGTAAAACTTCACAGTTTAACATGTTTATTCATCCAAACGAGCTAAAAAATAATGGTGCGACATCTGCTCGAGAGGCACTGGCACCTCGAATTTTGGCTGCCTCCCCGCCAAATTGGTTGTTGTTTTAAAAAACGAAGAATAGGGGGAGGCGCTGTCATCAAAAAAAAAAAAAATCTTCTGGCATTTAAAGCATCTTATTTTTCTTCAAATAAGGATCTTAAGTCTGTTGCCTGGTGATTCAAAAAATTAACAAGGAGGCACAATGCAGAACACAGCAGCCTTTCCACGTTTTACATGAATGTACTGACTCACTGTGGATAATCCCACACTGCTGTGGTTGTTTAAGTGGCTCTCCCACTTCCCTCTATACCTGCATAGCTAAACCCTGCACAAAACAGTACGAACGTTTCTGTAGGTAATGAATTCATCTGCTACAGTTTTCACTGCGCATGGCACTGATTCTGGATCTGATGTCAAAGAAACGAAGTGCAGCGAACATCACTCTGTCTAGTCTGCACTGCAGCCATTCTAATACAGGAAGGCCGTGCTGCTAGGGAAGACGTGGTAGAAATCTCCCCAGAGAAGCCTCAGGTCAGCACAAAGAAACCTAGTTGTTGGTAAGGAAAAAGAAAACAACATTTTAGATAGTCTCTGGCTCGACAATCTTGTATTATGAATAAATTAAAATGTAAAATTTAAGTTTAATTTACAGAAGTTTACTTTTGAAGTTTATCTAAAGCATGATTTACACTACTGAATAATCACTGACTATAAATTTTAAAATCATGCAAAATGTAATGGTTTAGTATTCACATAAATAGAAACATTATAATGAAAATGTATTTGTATTTTCATAGGGAATGAAGAGGTATACACTAAGTTATATTAAAAACATTGAGTATGGCCTTTAACAGTACTAAGATTGTTGTAGAAAAACGAACTCTTGCATGATCTGGGGTGACGGAGTAAGCCTTTATTACATGTGTGGGCCCAGAGGAGACAGCTTCCAAATTCTGGGTGCTGAGGAGGGGTCAGGCAGGTGGTTAAACACCTTTGTAACAAAGTGGGGAGGGGAGGGGTCTCGTGGTACAAGCAGGAGATACACAAATGTGAAAGCCAAGGACACAGAGGAGGAGGAAGGAAATGGTCCCGGGCCCAGGACAAAGAAACAGCAGGGGAGCGTCCAGGGCCTGGGGCAGAGTCAACTAGCTAGTCAGCAGGTGGTTGTCTGAAGCCTGGGGGCCAGCCGGGAGCTATCAGTGGCCAGAACAGAGTGCCAGCTTCAACTTCTATTTACATTCTAAATTTCTATTACAAGATAAAAATAACATATTTGATTTCCTAGAAAAGAGAAATTCCTTTATTCCAGGGTAAATGTAATACTAGTTGTCTTGATCTCAAAGAGAATCAGGATGAAACACATATATGTCTGCATACAACCTATGATCATAAATGCTAATTGTCGACTTGATTAATATTGTGATTTTTGTTTAATTTATTAACTGCAAGTAATTTTGATGATCTGTCACATACAAAAAACTGTGTCAGACTCTAAGGGGACTAAAACTATTAACTGAAATTTTAACATGCATTTATGAAGTATGGATAGATCACTTTATTATTGGAATTACAAAACTGAATAAGAACATATTATCAGAATGTTGCATCATTGGTTGGATAAGAGTATTCCTTCCATCTTTAAGAAATATTGAAGATAGAAAATCTTCACATATTTTGCCACCTTAAAACAATAACAAAACCTATGCTGGTACTAAGATAGGTTTTTATAGGGAACCTGTCTGAGTGGCATGGCAAGCGTAGCCCAGCCCCATTCAGAAAACCAGCGGGGAGCGAGTCGACACACAGGAACCCAGCCCAGGGTTCGGTTTTCCCGTGGGGAACCAGGCCTGCATCGTACCTAGGCTGCTGCAAGGCTCACCCTGAATTGAGGCGGCAAATGTTTACTGCACATCCTTAAAGTAAGTTCCTAAAATCGGTGCTAAACCTCCCAAGGATGGAGTGTAACCAGCTCAACCACCTTTCCCCTTGCAAATATCCCTTTTCTTTGTAGTAATTAGCTACATCCTCTCCTTTGTTATCTATAAAAGGTAACCACCTAAAGCAAACTTGTGCATAGTGAATGAGGACCATCCTCGATGTAATATAACCAGAAAAGCAATCAAAACTTGTTCAGGCAGGGGTCGAAGTCCTGTCTCACTCAGAGAGTGGCCGTGCCGTCCCTTCTTCTCCACAGGACTTCTGTAGTCCCTGTGAATTTGTTCATTGCAGCCACAACACACAGACCCCGCTGGGCGGACTCCACATCAGGTTTTTTGTTCATTTATTTTGAAAGAAATTCTAGATGAGGTTATATTTCTTACATTTCCTCTCAAGTGCATTTTACATTCTTGATTTTATATGCAAAATAGGAACCAGCAACCCTTCCAGCTTTATTCGCATAGGCTATATGTTAAGTCTGCTGAGTTAGTAGCAATTTATTTGGCAGAATATGTTAACAGACTCTAACATTCTGAAAAGTCATTATAATGTTTTTTTTGTCTTTGTCTTCTGAATTTCTCTGAAGTCAATTATTGGAGGGGGAAAAAACATGCTTGAAATTTGTGTCTGGTGCCAGTCTCCGATTTATGCCAAACACCACCTACTACTCAGAAAGTGTAGTCTTCTTAAACTACAGGCTGACTACCACCTCTTCAAAGATTGAAACCAGACTTCAGTCTGGGATTTCTCTCCGAAGGGCAGCCTGCTTCTCAGTTAATGTGAGTATGAAGACTTGCACTTCACAAAGACAGTGGTACATAAACATATATTGTTTCACTTTACCTGCTATTTATTAAAATCAGAGTTTAGCCTTTGGGACTTACAATTGTCTGAGGTCATTATAAATCAATCAGTTATACAAATGGACTAGCCATAGGTTCAGGGTATCAGAAAACTAAGTCATGAAACTTGGCTATAATTATACTCTGCTTAGACTAATATTTATTGCTATCAGAAAGAACATTTTAATCAAATAACTATGTTGTACACCTGAGACTAATATAATATTGTATATTAACTATATTTTTAAAAAGAAACATGTTTTCCTCAAAAGAATACCTCAAGAATAGAACAGGGTAGTGAAGGTGTCCCCCTGCTCCACCGGGTAATGAACATACAGATATTTCCAAGAGTATAATTATCTATCTTATATACTGCAAATTCTGTTACATCTCACTTGAATTGGTATGCAATAAACAATTAGTACATATCCTCTCATTTAAATTACCACTGAAATTAACAATAACTTTATTTAATAGGAATGTTTTTTAACACCATATGGGAGGGGGAATAACTACATGAAAATTGTTCACGTAAATGTGATAGGAGCTGGGAAAAAGTATTTCTTGACATGTGGCACGTCATTCGGGAAAGTAAAAGGCCCATCATATCCAAAATGCCAGCTTGGATATTCCCTTGCCACCCACTTCACAAACAGACACACCACATGGCATTAAATGCTGTAACCTTTCCTAAAAATGCCACTTGGATTGGTCTGCTGTGGTGCGTGTATAAGAACTCTTGGTCTGTCTCTTGAGTTTGTGATTTCAAGGGGAAGAATCCAGTCAATAACACTGTCTAAATTGTGCCCTCTGATACTTGACATAAATGATTTGTGATAGTGGAAATTCTGGCTGTTTTTACACTGATGAATAATTATGCTACTTGAAAACATTCTGCAGAACATAATGCTACAGTCACATCAACTATTTGCAAAAGTCTCAAAGAATATGGAGGGTATTTATGAAAGCTTTCCTCCCTTGGCAAGTATGAAAGCAATCTTAACATTTTATTTACTCTTCATAAATACAATGTGTGTGCTATAAAACACTGTGCACATGTTTCACACTATTCATTTTCTTTAAAACTTTACGTAAGGTAGTGGCTAACAACGCTGCAAAATATGTGCTTTTCCATTTTTCCATTTTCTAAGCTTTGTGCATTCATGTGCTCTAAAAATATGGAAAAATTCAATTACCAGTAAAAATATTGAATATATGTGTCATTATATTGCAACAAATGCAAAATACCTTGAAAAAGTTACATAAACAGAAAACTGCATATGCAAGTAATATGAGACACATTTTATTCTGTTTATTTTTCATCAAAGAGTTCTACATGATTATCTGACAAGAGACAAAATGTAATTTTTAAAAACACCTTTGTACTGTTCAGCTTTAAGAGATAAACCACGAAGATTACTCTGAGGAGGTAGGACTTCTGTTATTGTTACGGGAAGGGGACCGCACAATTACACGACAGATTGCGACATACCTCCCTAACAAGAAGAGCAAACCGATGCTGCAAGCAGCCAGAACAACATAATTAGAATAGAATTCCAAGTTTATATTAATAGAGTAATCAGTTAATTAAAATCAATATCAACTGAACTTTCTATTTACATCAGTTTAGACAGCCTAAGAGGAAAGGAACTCTATTTTGGAGACATATGTGGCTCTTTGCGCTTCTGTCATCCAGGTGCCATTTCGGAGGGAGCACATGTGCGCTGAGCAGTTGGCAAAGGAGGAAAAAGATTACTGCAGATGTATGTGCAGAGAGTCTCTCTAAGGATGCAAAATATGTCTGGAAAGAAGGCAGGACTTTCTCGTAAAATGAAACATTTCCCAGGACTCTCGTTCCTTCTCCAGCTTTGAAAGTGGTTTGAGTGTGTTTTTGTAAATAAGGATATATACTTTTACTTCCCATCTATATGTGGAACAAAGACAGATTTGGTAACCTGTAAGTGATGGAGTAATACGCATAGGTTGGCTGACACGGCTGAAGGATTTGGGATCTGTTTTCCATTTTATCTAAATGCACCATGAACAGGTTGCCTGTCAAAGTAGAAAGATTTATCAAGGTATTCGGTAGCATACATTATGCTACATTGCTAGGTTAAGGTTCTTTTCTTGACATATTATGCAACTATTTAAAAAGATATATCTGCAAACTGAAAATACCAGCAAAAAGAATTCAAGATGTTGTGGTTTCAGTGTCTCAGAAAGCACTGGTCCGAAGAGGCGCTTTCGTGACATTATCTCCGTAGGACGCATTGACTGCTGCTCAGCTAGTCTTCATCAGATTCCAGATCGGGGTCAACGTCCGCAGTCAGTCTGAGATAAAAGAAAGCATACACAGCCAGCAGGAGGGCCAATATAGCTGCCAGTAGCAGGCCAACTTCCTGAGGGAGAAAACAAAAGTAGACTTGATGAAAGGAGACTGGCTAATGTTATCAGTTTATCATTAAAATAGCCATATAACTCCACAGTCTAGAATGAACAATTTGAACCCAAAAATCACATTAGTTTTTCACACTCTTTGCCATTAAGAAGCTTATTTGTACTTGACAAGAGCTATTTCAATGGCAAGTACATCAGTGGGTGAATCTTTTCTATTACTTTTTTTAAAAATTTGTGAGTTACTAATAGTAAAATTAACATTTATACTTTTAAATAATTTTCTTTTTTAAAGAATTTATTATTTTTGAAGATTTTGTTTATTTCTTTTTAGACGGAGGGGATGGGAGGAAGAAAGAGAGGGAGGAAAACATCAATGTGTGGTTGCCTTTCACATGCCCCCCCCACACTGGGGACCTGGCCCACAACCCAGGCATGTCCCTGACTGGGAATTGAACCAGCGACCCTTTGGTTCGCAGGCCAGCACTCAATCCACTGAGCCACACTTTTCAATAATTTTCATAGTTTGGATATAAAAATGTTGGGAACAAGCAATGTAGATTGTGCCTACAAAGTTTATCTATAATTTATTTGGTTTAATTTTATTTCTTGCTTCAATAAATTCATTATTATTACAGCAATTGGATAAAGTTTTTTTTAAATTATCATTTCTTAATGAGAAGAAACTATTATAACCAGTTTCTAGATTATGCCTCTTTAAACATCTTTATTAATTATCATTTGTTGAGCCTCTAATTTTATATTCTAAAACCTATGGTTCATAACACGCTGGGACAAAGCTGAGCACACAGCACGTGAAGCACGATTCGGGGTGATTGATCACAGCTGTGAAGGGTGGGCCTGGCTACTTCCTTTGCTGACTTAATGTGCATTATATCAATCAATTATGTTGAACTCATGGCCAAAATATTTACTACATATACAATGGCAAAATTCATATGATATCTCAAAAATTCTACATTTTAAAATATATACACACTATCAAGGAACTTCCTCAATATTAACATCATTTGGCTAAACAGAAAAAAGAGTCAGTAGTGCCAGTTCACTTTCCTAAAGGGCCTAATATCTCCTTCTAATTTTCATTCATTTATTATACCCCTTCCTGGCATTATTTTATGAAAAAGTAATTTATTTGCATTTACATGAATGCATTTTACATTTCATAAGAATGCAATATCAATAATTCAACATATGCTAACTAAACATTGAAAACATTAAAGTGAATATGGTTTATAATAAGCATGAAAACCTGAAAGTTAAAATTACAAATGGATACCTGATATAGATGTGTAGCTCATAATTACATTTACTTAGATTTCCAAACTATAAAAATAAATATGAATAAAAACTAGGGGGGTGAAAGACTCAGTGTCAACTATTTATCTAAGATTTCATTTTCAATCTAATACATCAATGTTATGACAAATGAAAGTGAATTTTTCTTTGCTGAAATTTGTAACACGTTGACATCTTGAAAGGGCACGGTAGACTCAAACAGGTTTCATTTATTTTCTTACACCCACAGCTGTGCTCCCAGACCCATCTGGTTACACAGCAGCCAATTTTAAGAGGATGCAATGAACAAGTGACACACAACTGCAGAACCCATCTGTCCTGCACAGGGACAACAAAACTGTTCAGCAGCAGAAATGACCATTCACACATGTTTGATGCAAGAATAACGTTTTCACTCTTGATCGGAGGCCGTCATTCCCATCTCATGGATAAGCACCTCTCACTGGTGCTTTTCAACAACTTAAACAACTAACAAAACAACAATTAAACAACTAATTTAATTTCTAAATTAATAACAAAGGCTCGAGTAAGATTTACAGACAAAATATGTTAAGATTGTGTAATGTGTTGAAAACTTCACAACACTAATAATACTATTACGAAACACTACCTCCACAGCAAAACTGCGAGCATTCTGTACATATGTACTGTAACTAGGCAACGCAGACTTAGCTGAGGTAGGGGGTCTTCAGGACAATGACAAATATCCAAGGAAAGCCCAAGGAAATTAGTTACTACTGGTTATTAATACAAACCAGTAATAACTAGTTCAAAGAAATACTTTCTCAACCTACTAATAATTCATAAATGACTTCAATGTGCTAAGTTCAATGTCAAGTGTTTTCATTTTATTACTTGACTCTCCTGACAACACTGTGAAGCAAACGGTATAATCTCCCCTTCACAGATGTGCCAGCATGTACCCAGCCAGGTTGTGGTACAAGACAAGAGGGGTTTGATCCTAGGCCTCTTTATTTTGTGTTCAGGGTTTTCATCGCCGTGACTTTTCTGTTCCGTGCAGCTATTCATATTTTCTGTATATTAAAATTATTTTAAGAGCATAACTCTGATTCATTTTAAAGAACAAGTACTGAAGTAATAAAATATAATATTATGGCCATCCCATATCGACTAGGTAAGAGTCAAGCATATTTGATGTTCATTAGTCCCTAGCTGCTCCTCTGACATTATCAATATGGATAAAATCACTCGCTGGGGAAATTAAACAGCATTAAATAGCAATTGCTAAAAGAAACTTTGTTATTTAAAATCCTATGCTAAAATGACAACGCAATCAAAATTTGACAGGGCAAACTAATTAGTATGCCAGATTTGAAATGTAAAACATCTCCATGGTTCTGATTTTTAAAAGTTTCCTATTATTTTAATGAGCCCTTTACATAAATTTCAAGCAAAGCAAACAATGGTTAAAGTTAAGGCTTTTCCCCCACAGGTTCATAAATCTAAATGTGCAAGCTTATTTTTTAAAAAGTCATGTTCTGATATCAGAAACTCTCCTATACATACTTCAAATTGTAAATCAAATCTAAGAAAAAAATTAGCATAAAAAGATAAACTTCACATTGCTTTTAAAAAGACAAACAATTGCACTATAAGGTAGACTTATACTGGGAACACAGTTATTTCCTTAAATTAAAATGATGCCAAAAATTGTACGACTATATAAAAAAGAGGGTATGTATAAGAAAGTGGTGTATATTTATAGACAAATGGCTGCACTCTTTTGCAAATCCTGCATGACCGCTGTTATATTGTGCCACAAGTGGAGTTTGCCACCCCATAGTTTTTCTTAAAAAGATAACAAAACCAAAAAACAAAAGAAAACTAAAACACCACATTGTGAAAGATAAAAGTATGTGTCATATTCCTTTGGTGAAAAATGACAAACAAATGCTCTTGTTATAGGACATGATAATCAGGTAACTAATTGTACAATGATAAAACCAAGCACTGCTTTTAGAAAGGTCATATCATGGAAATAATTTTAAAGATGAATGAAATTTCATATGAAATTAGAAGAAAACCTCAAGAGATTAATCATCTCTCTTTTCAACAAAAAAGCAATTCACTTTTTTTATTCCCATTAGAAAATGACAGCAGTAACTCAGGAGATTTCATTATAAAAACATACCGCATCACACGGCAATGCTTGATCAAAATCAGTGATCAGGAGCAAAAAGAAGGCCGTGTTTCATAATCATAATAGCAAATTCTGGAAGACAACCAAAAATGTCATCTGGCAGCTCAACAGCTGTTACAGCTTCTTGGTAATACCTTGGCATTTGCTATCAGCCGTAACTTAGAAAAATTGATTTTTCTTGTCTGTCAGATAGAAAACCAAAATCTCCTTTTAACATTCTAATATTTAAATAAAATATAAGTACTAGTCATTATAGTTTTACACACTTGACAGTGGAGCCACCAAATTAATTTTTCTATTTATAGTTTAGTTTGACTCTAAATACTTGGCAAGGAATTGACACAGGTAATAATGGAAATGTAGTTTTGTTGAATTTCATTGCATTAACACATTGGATTAATACCTGCTAACATCCTTCTCAGCTGCATAGATCCCTCTTAAGTAGTAAAAACACTGCTTTTCTAAGAGAACAAGTGTGGGAACATCATTAGAATTTTATCATGGAGAGCACTGACAACCATAATAATTCAAAGAGTAAATTTACATATATTAATAATCTAAGTACATATAATTACCAGTAAAATTTAAACAACTGTCAGATGAATTTTATTAAAAATGAGAGTTTTTGATTCAGGTCACATAAATCAGTGAAATGCATACACAGTAGCTAGAGAAAAAATAAATTGTGATGTAAGTATAACTGGTTCTTGCGAGTGACACTGTGTTTTATGTTAAGACCTGGTAAAATCTCAGGATAGGAAGGCTGTTGCCCATTAAATACATTCATTACAAAAATCTTCGATTCTGGCATTCCACTTAGATTTTGAAATGTCATAAAACATTTAGAATTCAACATTTATGCAATCCAGTTTTAGAAAATAAAATGGCATGCATATATCAAATTTTAAAATTATCTAGTATATGTACCTTTATTCCTATTGCTGTTTTCTTTGCTTCTGCTTTCAATTTGGTAGCTCGTAAAATAAGGTGGGCTTTTTTATAATCCTGTTTACCTAGAAAAACGTAATTTCAGACAATGAGTTATGCTCATATGTACGTTATGTTCAACAGCCATCTGAAATGTCAAAGAATGTTTAAATAGAGTAAAACCGGACACAAAGTTATAAAGTAGTTCTCAATTATGCAGACCATGACCTTGCCTCCCTAAGGTCAACTTTTCCTCCTTCTCCACATTTTCAGGAAAAAGACTGGACAGGCATCTTTGATTTGCTGTGCAGTGATTATCAAAAAAAAAAAGACAAAAACTTCTTTTAGAGACTAAGATGTTTAAAGTACAGAGAGTAAACCTGTGGAAGCATTTGGAAAAGGACATGTAAATAAGTGAGTATACATAAGATTCCATTAATAGGTAAAGTTAACTTTTCCTTCATAATCTGACAGCTCATTATAAATTTATTTTATTATAGATACATTATTTAAATAATCAACTTATGGACTATCCTCAAATTTTTCCAAATAATAATCTAAGAAAAAAAAAGGATCTGTAAATAATTAACTTTTACTCATTGAATTCATTGGAGAAAAGATGCATTTAACTTGTTTGCTCTTAATAAAAGACGTAATACACATGGCTTGATAAAAGATACAGGGCAGCTACACTTAGATATTAGTTTTAATCTTCTCTACCACATTTCACAGGAAAAGAATGCACAAAAATGACTTAGTATCACCAAATTTCTTTTTTTGGGTACTATCTCTGACTCCACTGAGTAATGAACGAGCTCCTACGACACGTGAAGAAAACAGATATAACAACAACAACAAAAGCCCTGACTAGAATATGCACTTTGGTTAACCTCACCCTCAACTGGGAGCTGGGTCAAATGAGTCTCAGACGTAACAGCACAACATATCATTCCGAGTGGGAGTCAACATTTGAGCAGCAATTTTACATTGGTATGCAGCCCTGTTATTTCCATCTTACTGCCTCTCCTTTCGGTGACTGGCTCCTTTCCAAAACTTCCTCCTTTATTCTAATTTCCACATCTTCCACACACTGAAATAAATTTGAAAGCAGTTGATCTAAACTAAAATAAATCATGAAAATTCATCAATGTGTGATGTATTTCTTAATGTGTCTGCTAATGATTAAAATTTATGCTTAAAATTCCTAAAAAGTTTTTAAAATTAGAAATGGCAGAGAAGTGAGTCAATTGGATGGGAGAAATGAAGATATGCTATAGATGTGTTCACTAGACGCATAAAAGTGTTTGTTTGGCTGGAAGTCATTTTTTTTTAAGAGAAAGAGTATATGCTATGTTCTTAACCACTGTTACATAGCATTCATTCTGGATCTATACACATACGAAAGCTTGATAAATGTTATTTGATGATGCAGGTCTAATAATCCAGAAATAAGTGGATTATAAAAATGTACATCAAATGATCTAAATTTAAATTATGGAATGAACAAAACAGAAAAATATTACTCTGACTTATTTAAAATTAGCAACACTTAATTCCATTGGAACAACCTTGACAAATATTCATTCTGATTTCACATCTCAATGGTCAGACCGCTCATGTCACCATTCCTGCTGAGACACGGAACAGTTCAGAACCAAGAAAATGGTGGCGCATCAAATGTCTCTAACACCTCGGGTTACAAAGCAAGTTTCTAGTGAGAATCTACAATGAAACTGAAAGATTACAGATATTAGGCCAAAAAGTCATCCTTGTTTTATCTCATATATACCCTGTAATAATCCCTGGGTGCAATGGGGAAAAATAAACAAATGAAAAAAGATTAACTTAACCCATAGGCTTTTCATAAAACAGATTCAAATATACTTAAAAGAGTCAGTTAAAGTGAGATTTTATTACTCTATACTTCACATGCCTTGAACCATTGGTTAAATAAATGTGTTCTATTTTGATACAAATCCTATAATCTCTTAGAGAATAATATTTTAGTTATATATTAAATTTGATATGAACATTTGAAACTGTGTTTTTGAGTAGTTTTAAAAATTATTGTACATCTGGTACTGCTCCAAATACTGAATATGTCATTAATTTAGCATTCTCCTTGCTAACTATGATAATTACGATTTCAGTATATCCAAAAGTATATCCTGAAAAACACAGCTTCAGCCTACACAGTGAAAACATTTATGGTGGCATCTATTCAATTCTTTATAACTAAAACCAGATCTTTCCATTATATCCAAAGAAGTGTTTAACGTTTTATTTTTTTAAAGCTTCAAGAAAGGTAGCTATGTTCACCTGATTGTAAAAAAAATACAGAAGCTCCCACTTGTTGAATACTTACACTTGGAAAAAATATACTTATAAAGTCTAGATTTTATATATAGATGATTTCTTTAATACAATTGGTTCTGATTTTGGTTATATTAATAGTGTAATAGACAAAGTTGGTATTTATTTAGCAATTGCTCATTACACTTTATATGAGGGAAAACACGGCCAATTCAAGCCAAGAAACCAATCTGGGGCCTCGAGTCATCTAGCTTCTCCAGTCTCACTGATCCTCTTCATGTCATTTTTTCCCAAGATATAATTTAGGTAACAATAGCGTTTCCTCTCATTTCTCCTATTGATCGATTTGTGCTTCTGTCCTCCCACATAATCCTGTAACACATTTATTTTATTGTTTTCATGTTATAGCTTTAAAATAATTTTCAGTAACAGCTGACATGCAATATTATATTAGTCTCAGGTAAACAAAATAGTAATTATACATTTATATACCTTATAAGGTAATCACCGTGGTAAGTCTAGTCCTCATCTGACACCACACATAGAATTATATTCTAATTTTACATGATCACACAGTGAAATTGATGTTTTTTCTCTTTTGGTATGAAGTTCTATGAATGTTCACATTCATGTACATATTCATGTAACTAATACCACAATTAGGACACAGACTATTTCTATCATTCCCAAAAACACGCTTGTGCTGTCCTTCTGTGCCCAGTCCTCGTCCGACCTATAATTGCTGGAAACCACTGATCTACTGTTCATTTCTATAGATTTGTCTTTTCAATCACGTGGCATAAAGTCTTTAAGTTTCACCCAAGTTGTATTCCATATATATAAGCAATTCATTGTTTCTTAACTCCTGATTAGCATTCCATTTTATAAAGTTACCGTAGTTCATCAATCTTCTCACTGAAGTACGTTTAGGTTATGTTCAGTATTTGGCAAGCATGACAAGAGCTCCTATAAACACAGGTGTCTATGTTTTTATATGAAATGTATATTTAATAATCTGAGTAGAATTGCTGAGACACATGATAAGAATGAGGTCTGTCCAGAAAAAGTCCAATCATTGTTAATATGATGAGAACGGTTTGTGGGACATCGATGTAACCTTGCAGCCAAAGAGAGTAGAGTGGAACGCGCATGCATGAACAATGCTGACTTCACTGCACTAGTCAGTGGGGGCTGTAGATGCCATTAACTGAGCATGTGCACTGTGTGGCTGTCACATTCAAAATGACTGAGCAAGTAGAGCAATGTGTCCGCATCAAACTTTGTGTTAAGCTTGAACATTCCTCTGCAAAAACTATTGGGACGATTCAGAAGGCTTTCTGGGCTGAATGAATGATTGCAGTGCAAATAGACGTGTGGCACAAATGCTTTGAAGATGGTCAAGAATCTGTTGAAAGTTATCCACATTCTGGAAGGCCTACAACAAGCAGAACACCTGAGAATGTTGAACGTGTATAGGCTACAGTCAACAAAGATCAGCGATTGACAGTGCAAGAACAAGAAGCTGAGCTAGGGATTCCAAAAACTATTGTGTTCTAGATTTTGACACAGGATCTTGGCAGGACACATGTTGTAGCAAAATTCGTTCTGTGGTTCCTCCTACCAGAGCGGAAGGAACATCGTGCTGCAGTTGCTAATGACCTGATTCAAACTGCTACCAATGAGCCAGATTTCCTCAAGAAGGTCATAACTGGAGATGAATCATGGGTGCCTACTTTGAAAGGGACTGAGGCATCATTGTCCTACATACAATGGTTCTTGTATCTTGTACCTCCTTCGGTAAATGCCTCTATTTCTCATAGTACATGGTTGGATACTTTCTGGACTGACCCTGTACGTTTTCCCTGCTCTGACAGGAGTTCATTGCTCTGCCTTACCCTTCACTTCCTGCTAGCTTTCTCAAGATCAACAAGAGGAGAAATTACATCCCTTTACATCTTTCTTCGACATGGGATAGCTGTGCTGAGTCTCATGACTTTTGATTCCCAAAAATCTATGGCAAAGATTTTTAAATACCTTACAGACATCTCACTGACCACTTTTACCTACAGTTTTAGGTCAGCCATATGCTAACCTCCCACTGTTAATGCTGACTCAGGTAGTTGTGATGTTAAGTACTTGCTACTCATTGTTTATGTCAAAGGCCCTGGGGAAAGGCCTTGTCACAAAGACTAAGCCCTAACTCAGTCAAATAAAGACAAGGTCTGAGGATGGGGCTTTTCAGTGAGCTGTCAGATATGACAAATAGCAACAATTCCCCGGGGATAAGTTTTGGGGTGGATCCAAACCCACGATGCCTTCTCCAGTGGCTACAGGACGTTGTTTTTCACAACTGTAGTTGCAAAGCTAAGGCAAGAAATATGGGACTAAAGCAAGTTTTTTAAAAAAGCTTGATACTGTTATCAAAATTCAGATATTTTTCTTGAATAAATATTCACTGGATTGTCGTAAGTCTTTTGGTATTTTCCGAGTATCTAAAAAAGTTGATTTTGACTTGTTTTGCCATTGTTCTTGCTGCTTTTACAGAGGAGCACAATTTTGAAGTCCTTACTTTCCATTCAAGAAGCATTTCTCTTTTTTAAAAATATCATATTTGAAATAATTTTCTTATATACAACACATATTTAGGTCATTTTATAACATTTCAACTTCTATAAATTTTCAAGCCCTGTGTTCTTTAATAGTAGGTGGTTCGCATTTTTCCCTTTTTACTGAATTTATTGGGGTACACTGGGTAAAAAAAATTATACAGTTTCATATTTCAGGTCTGAAAGGATTGACATGAAATATTCAAAGTGATGAAACCAAGGACTTACAACCAAGGCTCCTTTACCCAGCAAGGCTATCATTTCAATTGAAGCACAGATAAAGAGCTTCTCATATAAGAAAGAGCCAAAGGAGTTTATCACCACCAAACCAGTATTACAAGAAATGTTAAAGGCTCTTTTGAATAACAAAAGAGGAGGAAGAGGAACAGGAACACGGTTAAAAGAATAAATATGTACCTATCAATAATCACTTTCAATGTGAATGGCTTAAATGCTCCAATCAAAAGATACAGGGTAGCTGCATGGATAAGAAAACAAGACCTATTTCATATACATGCTGTTTATAAGAGACCCACCTCTAAATGAGAGATACACACAGACTAAAAGTAAAGGGATGGAAAGAGATATTTCATGCAACAGAAAAGAAAAATAGCTAGGGTAGCTTTAGTTGTATTTGACAAAATAGACTTTAACACAGAGAAGACAAAGAAGACTACATAATGATAGAGAGCAATCCAACAAGAGAAAAGAGGATATAACCTTATAAACATTTATGCACCAAACATAGGAGCATCTAAATATGTACACAAATCTTGATAGCTATAAAGGTAGAGGTTGACAGTAATACAATCATAACAGGGGATTTTAACACCTCATTGGCATTAATGGACAGAACTTCCAAACAGAAAATCAACAAGGAAACTGTGGACTTAAATTACATACTATATTAGATAGATTTAATAGACATCTTCAGAGCATTTCACCCTGAAGCAGGAGAATATACATTTTTTTCCAAGTGTACATGGAACATTCTCTAGGATAAACTACAAGACACAAAGAAGCCTCAATAAACTTAAGCAGACTGAAATCATAGCAAGCATATGAAACTAGAAACGCCTCACAAGAAGAAAGCTGAAAAACACACAAAGGTATAGAGACTAAATAATATGCAAAGGCATGGAGACTAAATAACATGTTACTAAACAAAGAATGGGCTAATAATGAGATCAAGGAAGAAATAAAAAGATAGCTTGAAACCAATGAAAACAAGAGCACAAAAACCCAAAGTCTATGGGACAAAGGCAAAGCGGTCCTAAGAAGGAAATTCATAGAACTATAGGCCTATCTCAAGAAATAAGAAAAATCTCAAATAAACAATCTAACTTTGCAAGGAACTTGAAAAAGAAAAATGCATTAGCAAAAACAAACAAACAAACCCCTCAGAGACACAGACCACGGTATGGTGATTACCAGAGGGGAAGGAGGAGTGGTAAACACACAGTACAATACACGATGGTCAGTATTACAGAACTGTACACCTCAAACCTACGTAATTTTATTACCCAATGTCACCTGAATAAATTCAATACAATATGTTTTCATTAAAAAAAAGGGGGAAGAAATAACTCATGGATTGCTAGCAAGCTCTGACACAGACTGACTGGCGGGTCCTGAGCCTCTGGGACCATCTGTCCTGAGCTACCAGACATGAATCATGGTTCATCTAATTCAACAACTATAAATTTTAGCAGTTAAATTGTTTGTAGAAGGCTCTCTATAATATGCTGCCCAAAGCTGGAAGTAAACTGCCATCCTTGGAGATGACCTCAAAACAATCTAAATATAGTGGAAATCTTCCCAGTAGCAAAGTTTCAGTAGTACATTTTGTTGTGCACTTAACCTGGAAAGAGAGGTAACCTGAAAAAGACAAAATGTTACTTTTCCTTACTTAGAAGCTGAGTCTGTCACCTAGTCAGTTTGGATTATTCATGCTTATTGGTAAACAGGCAAAATGGGGAATCAGTGTTGGCTGGAATAACTGATGCTGGTTACCAAGGTTTATACGGTTCATTAATACGTAGTGAAGGCCAGAAGGAACATGAAAACACGTGAGAGAATTCCTAAGGTAATCCCACATACTATGATGACCAATGGTAAAATTCGATAACATTTCTCTATAACTTTCTAACTGGAAGAATCACCTAGAACCTTCAGATATGAAGACCTGGGTTACCCACTAAAGGCAAAAGGCTCATCAAACCAAGGTGCTTGATAGAGACAAGAAGATCTAGAATGAATGTTGGAGAAGGCAGGTCATAAATTAGAACCACTATGACCAGCTAGAGTACTGACAATGAAAACTGAACTGATATTTCTTTGCTTACTCTCAAAGTGCAATGCCCATTTTTATAAACAATCAATTTCTCTGTAAAATCAGCATTATCAAATGTATAAAAATACTTCTTCCTCTTCCTTTAGGCTAGATCACATTAGAGGAAAGAAAGAAACAAAGAAAGAGAGAGAGAGAGAGAGAAGGAAAGAAAGACAAAATATCACTCAATATTATTCAATATCTCAAGATCCTGGACTTAGAGAACAGCAATCCCAGGCTTGGTTGGAAAACACCTGGATAATTATTGAGGATCTTAGATCTTCTTCATGTTTATTTTCATGATAAAAGACCAAAAATCCAAATTTGAAATAGCACAAAAATGAGGAATGGGGGAGAGGGATGGCAAAGAAGAGGAAGAAAAGGGGAGGTTAACTATTAACAGATTCCAGGAGATAAGAATGGAGTCTAGTTACGATCGACGTGAATTCAAGTCTTCACTGGCTCTGCAGAACTTTCTCTTTCCACCACCAGTTTCCACTCTTTATTTTACTCTGGGAGCATGGCTATTCCCGGCTCTGGCTCACATTCTTAGAAAGCTAAGACCAACATGTAATAGATATACTTCCTTGGACTCACTTTAATCAATCTTATGCCCAAAACAGTTATCAAGTTTCTTCCAATTACAGAAGACTAAGATCCACCTAGTAGTATGTGTCCACTTCCCACTGAAAGCAACTTTAACAAATCAAAGCAGTCTGTCTCCCATTTTTCCTGTTAAACATGGACTGAAAATACATACTTGAAAATTCATGGTACATAATCAACAGAATTTCCTGCTTTAAGTCTTAAACAAGGATTATGGATATCAACTAAAAGCAAAATCATAACTAAAAAGAAAACACTGATGTAAAAATAAATTCAAATTACGCCTGGATTTTTTATAGCAAAGACAATACCGTGTATATTCATAATTTTTATTTATATATACTTTGCAGGCAATCTATGTAGTATCTACTTCTTAAATAATATTTTAGAAAGCCATGTTCAGTTATAATTTCTAATAAGAAGATATTATCTGTGTTAAAATCTCCTTTATTATTCAGTACAATTAATATATCTAACTTTAGCATGGGCACTGTTTCTATAAATAACTATAAGTAGCTATAAAAACATATAGTTAATAAAAAATCATAAACATCTGGGTACCTTAATATTATCATTTACCATTCCTCATATCACATTAATTTAGAAATAGAATAATTTGTATGCTCTGTTTAATACAACATAAAAACCTATGTTTGTATTATGGATTATAATATTTAAGGCAATACTCAGTTTTACCTAGGCCACTGTTTTACTGAGTTACCTTGGTTTGTTGAAAACTTAGATTACTTAACTGCTTTTGGTATTTGCTTTTTGATTCCTTACTTTTGCCCAGAAATAAGACTGCATCTTTGCCTTTTGTTGCTATTGCTACCAAAGTTCATTATCATGTGAATATCTGGTTATTGTTTTATAAATGTTCATCTTTCGAAAGCCCCGTTCTTTTTGTTTCTTTCTCAACAGCAGACTTTATACTAACCACACTCATTATCATCATGTGCCAGTCAGTACACTCTACCACTGCCTTCGCTGCTTTAAAAATTAATGCTCAGTTATTTTCTGAAGACTCCATAAGCCGCTTATGAGTACATTATGCTATCAAGCAAGCCCATGCAGAAAAGCTTCCCAAACTGTTATTCTTTCCATGAAAATACAGCTGGTTCTGCTTCAAAGGCACATCTTTTCACCTGCAAATGGACTTGCTCCTACACTTATTCCTCAATTCATTGTCTTTTATTTGTGTCTGGAAATCTTTAATTGCCTTTAATTAGAAAAAAAGTAAATTCAGTGCTTTAATCTTGCAAATACATTCAATCATAATTCTGTCTGGGATGAATACCAAGTTCTATTCACTGTCTGATCTCTATAACAAAGATATATAATTTATTGTCCATTTATATAGACCACACCAATTAAGATACAATGGAAAAGCAAAAACATAAGAGTCAAAATATTTGAAAAGAAAAATTTGCAGTCTAAATTTAATTGTTCAAAGAAATTACTGGAAGACGAGTTATTTACAGCATGCCAAAAATACTGACAAAATTAAAATTTGGTAATCAACAGTAAAGACTTTTATATTCCCTTCAACATTTTTAGAATAATTTCTCATCAACAGCTCTAACCCCCTCCTTCCTTCTTCCAAAAGCAAAACACTGTTTGGCATCTCACTTTTCTCATATCAACAAGATTATATACAAAAAGGCCGTTCAATCCAGAATATAAAGTAATTTCTCAACTGCCCTATGAATACAGTTTTTTAGTTGCTACATTAAAAACCACAAGTAACTGTAGAAAACTCATTACAAAAGCAAGGGTCAATAGTGTTGCTTATGGAATCTTACAGCAAACTCAGTAGCTCTGTCAGTCAGTACAAAGGGTCGACATTTTGATAACAATGAAATGAGTAAAATCACAAATGCCATGGTCACAGGCAAATAATAATAAAAATGTTAATCAAGTTGAATAAAAGGAAAGTATTATAAAACCAGAAACACAATGTAAAATACAGCTCCAGTGGATTATTACCAACATAACACACTTTTATACTTAGTCAGACATACAAAATGATATCACATACTCCCTTAAAAAAAAAAAAGAGGTGTTATGTGTGGAAGTAAAATTTGCAAAAAGTATTTTTCTCAAATTTATAAATATCTGGGTAGATGAGAGGAAGCTGGTAAATAAAGCCTTACAAATGAAAATCTCATGCAAACTTTTAAATATTATGTAATAGAGGCTACTCAAACCAATGATAATTTTTCAATGCTTGGACAGAACAGCTTGGTATTAATCCTACATTATAAAGGATACACCATCCCTTAACATCACATTAAATACCAATAAATAAGTACTATGCTTTCGGTTGCTATAAAGATGAAGAAGTTGCTCGTGAGATATAAATTACTTTCCAAAAAAACATACTAAAAATGCTAACCAAGCAACTTATTTATGTATGCAGGAAAACTTAACTAAAAAGATATTATAAAGTATATCAATTTTAGCTTGCTCCTAGCCAAAAAATTCAACAAACATTTTTCTTAAATACCTGCTATTTGCAATGTACCCTTGGGGCCAGAGAGATAAAACCAAAGGAAAACAACAAAAAGTATCAAAGGAAGATTTACAAACTTCAGAAAAGCTAAACAGCATTATTTAAATACATTTTCAAGTCAGTTAAATATACTGCTTATTATTTTAAGGGAAATGACTAAACATTTAAGACTATTTTAGAGTAGTTTAAACAAACGGTATATAGAATTTTATCTAAGAATTAGGGAAATTATTTTATTGATTATTTTAACAAATGTTCATTAAATACTTTCTATCATTAGGGATAATCATTAGGGATGCAAAAATAAAATTAGATAGAGCTTCTACCTGCAAGAAGAATGTTTCAATCCTGATAGATAAAAATACAAATATATAAATACACACATGCATATATATTTAAAACAGGTAGGAAAAAGTGGTATGAGCAATCCGTGAAGTAAAATATTCAAAGTTCTTTCTTGCCTTGGCCATGTAGCTCAGTTGGTTAGAAAGTTATCCCGATGCACCAGGCTGTGGGTTCCGTTCCCAATCAGGGCACATACAAGAATCAACCAATGAATGTATCAATAAGTGGGACAACAAATCAGTGTTTCTCTCTCTCAAATCAATAAATAAAAATAAAATGAAATAAAATAAAATAAAGTATTCAAAGGACTTCCAGTCCGTCCTGAAAGCACGGTAGGCTGAACTGAGACAGACCCTTTTCTGATAAAAGCACATAAAAACAGTAGGAAAATGTCCATTCTATAATGCTGTAAATGTATACATTATGTTTACAGAGACACACGTACATGCATGTATTTATGTAAAAGGAAATAAAGATGTTCAAATGCCAGAAACAAACAACAACAAAATAATCTGAAATCAAGATAGCTAGTTTTTTAGCTGACAGTCTGGTAGCCCTGGTGTGGAGGAGGTGGGCGGTGCATCAGTGCTTGGTTTTAGACATCAAGTGCATTGGCTTTTAAGGCCTAGGCATGTACAGTGAGTGCCTCTGTGAGACAAAAGCTGACACTGAGAAGTAAGTTAAAGTTAAGGTCCTCAGAGGGCTGAGCATGTCATACAAAAAGAGGAAAGTAATCTGCACTTGTTTGGTGAAATAGAAATGAATCTTCCTGCTTCTTCTAAGCTCTGGGTATGGGGGGAAGATGTGTCTCCTGTGAGAAATACAAATCTTAAGCCTCTAGGCCCAAAACAAGGTGTGAGGTTCAAGTTTCAGGAATATTAGACCAACAGATAAGTCCAGAATAATCCTCCCCAAACCATAAAATCCTGGTTACTGTCAGTAATTAAGTAGCACATGGCTCTGGAAAAAAATTTCATAATTCAGACTGCCAGGACTCTCACAAAGGGAGAAAACGGAAACAAAAACAAACGAACCTCTACTGAAGTTGAATGCACACACTCAGAACCATAAAGCCCAAAGGGATTAAAAAACAGAAAGGAAGAAGAAAAAAATAGCATGAGGTAGAATAAGTCAATACAACCGATGGGAAAGTTGGTACTATTAGAAGAAATAGTAGAAGAATCTATAATTGGAGCTTAAAATAATTAAGGGAGAAAAACCAAAGAAATAGAATAAAAAATGATTTTTAAATTATCCAATAGACATCTTACACATGACTAAAGGTCACTGAAATTATACATCCATGGGTGCAAGTTAGAAGTAGCAATAAATAAATGACAGAGAGAGACAGAGAGAGAGACAGAGAGCCAATTCAAATATCAACTAGAATTATGTACCCAGCTAAATTATACTTTAAGTATGAGTACAATATAACAATACTGTCTTAGAAGTAGACATTGAGAAATTTTGATACTAATGAATACCTGCATGAAGGCAAAAGGAACAAGGAAATTCACCAGAAGGGAGATGGGAAATACAAAAGGCAGAGGTTAGTAAAAGCAGCAAACATAAACTTAGCTCTAAGTCATCACTGGTGATCAAAAACTTAAAAATAATAATTTAATCATTGAGTGTGTGCTTTTAAAAACAAGAGAGAAATTAATAAAACAACATAAACAACAGAAGGAATAATCTGGTATAAAGCGTTAAAAACTTCATATTGTTTATGATAAAGGTATTGATACATTTTAAATTTCATTAAGTCAAAAGTACCACATAAAATTTGAAAAAACTGAGAAGAAACTGAATGCAAAACTTCAAAAAAAATTTAAGAAAAGAAGGTTATTATAGAGATTAGCAAGGAAAAAAGATCAAAGATACATAATAAAACTGAAAAGATAATCTGGATTGTTCATTCACAATAAATGATATGGGATTAAATTTGCTTGCTCAAAATCAAAGAATCTTAGACTATATCAAAAACACAAAACAGTGCCAAGTTTAGATGAGTGGAAAGGGGTGGAAAAGTAAATATAGAATACTAAAAAAAAAAAGATATTTACCAATGTCAACACGAGACAAAAACAACTCTAAGAAAAAACTTCATAGCACTTATAAATGAGTCCATTATTTAACAGAAAAAAAGGAATTATCAGAAATATATACCAGTTTAGAAATGCCATGCAACAAAAACATAGCCTCACACTATACTATATAAACCAACAATGAAAAAATAGCTCCACAGTTTCCACAGTCTTAGAGAGGATGTTTTAATTCTCCTTTCTCACAGAACGATAGTTCAAACATTCACATAAAGTACAAAACAGTATGAACAACAACACAACTAACATAAGCAGTATTACATCTTAACGTTAGAGAATATCTACTCCTTTCAAAAACAGACAAATGAACAAAACTGATCAATACTAAGCAATAGAGGAAAACTTAATTCCAAAATCTGACATCATATTGAAAATATTCTCTGAAAATAAAAATTAATCAGGTTAAAAACAATTAGATACATATATAACTGTATTTATCACTAATATATATAATTCACTAGATATTATACTGAATATTATTATATAACATTGAACAATTTAAGAAAGCTCTAAATAATGCAATGATGCCAATGATATAATGCAGAAAACACATCCATTAAATGAGTATATTAGTAAAAAAAGTTTGAATAATAAATAGTAAAGCATCCAGCTCAAATATCTAAAGAAAAAGTTAAAGAATTAAAATGAAGGCAATCATAAAGACAAGAGTAGAATCACACAAAAAAACCCCAGTAGAACCTAGAGTAACAAAAGGTAACTCTTTATCATGTCTATACAATTGGATAAGTCTCAGTCAATGTGGACGAAGAAACGTGAGATACTGTAAAATTAAATAATATCAATTAAATATAGAAATTACAGCAAATATGTTTAAAATATTACTATTATTTTCAAAGAAGCAACATTTAGATTGACTCTCAGCAGCAAAAATAACAGCCTAAATGCAGTGGCAGGATATTCTCATGTGTTGAAAGAGCACATGATGAAATAAAAATAAAAACTGCCAAATGAGAATTCTGTAAGCAGAGGAAACACGTTTCAAAAGTAATGGTATGATAATATCATAAAAGAAATAAACTGAGAACTTGTCACAGCAGGCAGATATAGGAAGTTTTGAAAAAAATGTCCATCGGTCACAACGAAAATGATTTGAAGGATCATAAAAGGTCTGGGATGGGAAAGAGAATTAGGATCAAAGGAAGTGGTAAATATGTATACAACTGTATAGGATAAATAAACTATAATAAGTCTTAGGTGTTTGATAAATACATAAAGAATTAAGAAATGCAAGAATCATATTTTGGCCTTAGTATTTCTAAATTAGGAGCAGAGATACTGAGACTCTCACCATAGCTACAGTGCTATTATACCATCGATTTCATGAACTTAGATCTTGTGACCTAATTATCTTTACATCTGCCAATATCTCATATATGGCCAGGGAAGTAGCATGGTAAAGGGCTTCTGCGGTCAATTTCTTGATATTGAGTCCTGGCTCTAACTCGTACCGATTGTAGAACCTTAGGAAACTTCTTCAACCATCTGTGCCAAGTTTTCCTGATCTATAATAGTTAAGGTAATAATAGTTCCTACTTCACAAGACTGTTGTGAGGATAAAAAAAGATGGTCCCAGCACAACATGTCTAATATTTGTTAGCTACTTCTATTGTATAAGAGAATCAAGTTTTAGAAGTAAATTAGTTGCACTTTTACATATTTTGCCTAGCACATACAAATATTTGGACTGGTATACTTAACAACAACTATTTATAAAATATCTTATGATAAAACAGTTTATAAAATTCTCACTTTCATTTTTGATTATTACTTATCTGTAGAATAATACATGGAATATTAGCCAATGTCATACCATCTATTTTTTAAAATTATTTCTGAAGCAATGATGAGGCCCAAACCAATTTATTTCCCCTTGTAATCAGCAGTATTTCATTTTTCTTAGTTTATTGCCTTGAAAGTGAGGTTTTTCATCTCAGTTCAGTTCACACTCAAGATCATGCTACAATAATTAAAACAGCATCCATGTACTCTGAAGATTCTACAACTACAAGATATTTCCAGTGACAGTGTCAGCTCATTTGATTCTTTCCTGAGCAAAGAATATTGTTTAAAAAAATGCCTTTATGAAAGACATTAATCACTGTCATTTAGTACATAATTGAAAGGAAAAACTTTTAGCAGATGATAGTATTAAACAATAATGTTAAAGTCATTATTCCAAGAATGGTACTAGTCTTGCCAAATATAATTACTGACTGACCATACTAAGTTTACATAAATGAGATTTAGTAAAAAGGGGATATTATACACATATGTGGAAGTTTATTAGCAATCTAAATTAGCTTACTAATAACTTTAATATTCACAAAACACTGTAATACTCACTTCATTTGTTACTTGTACTTTTAAAAAATACCAGTGTTGAAATATCTCCCCAAGATTATTCTAGCTGCTTTTAGCCCTTCCTCACATTTTGGATTATATCTTGGAAAAATTGCACAAGGCTCTATTTGAAAGAGATGCTATCGGTAACAGAAAATCTATCATTAGTAGTGTGAGTTCAGGCTCGTGGTACCTTCTAACTCCATCAGAGAAAATCAGAAAATCCTTCCTTGAGAAAATCCTTGAATTAGGTATGCTAATTATTTTTTATTAGTTAACTAATAACTTTTCTATTTCATTCTTTCTCTACCTTTACAAAAACCTTTTATTTATATGACATTCTAGAGTGTATGTATGAGAATCTTACAACTGCAGGGCATTATCTTTTAAAAGACTAAACAAAGGTAAACCCTCCCTACCCTAATTTTAACATATTTTGTTTGATTATCAGCACTGTATTTGCAAAGTACACACAGAGTAACTCATATTCTATGACACCCATGTAGCACTTAGTTTACCAACTGCTGTGATACTTCTCACAAACCTCACAAGAGCCCTGTGAGACAGGTGGGTCATGTGAGAATTTATATAGGGAGGGTCAAAAGTAGGTTTGCAGCTGCTCGCATAGAAAATGACACAATAATTAATAAATAATATTATAAGAATAAACTCTGTGTTTCACATACTCACAACTGTAGAACTACTTTTGACCCACTCTGGATTTTCCAGAGTAAGTAAAACAGAAAAGAGAACTTTCTATGGGAACTTTCTATAGGAGGAGCCATCTGAGAAGATAGACATGTTCTATATTGTCTATATGTTTAAGGGTTGGATTGTGGATTGATTCACAATATTGTTACTCTTCATCTATGTGGTTAGCACATCCCATGTGATCAGAGACTTCAATCTGGTAAGTCAGTCCTTCTATTTACACATATAAAAAACATAAGAACTCACTATGTATCCATAAGCCATCCTTTAAGTGAAGAAAGGATAATATGGAATAAATCAAACATCATAAACCTCCCCTGTAGAAATTATTCAGTTAGTAATATTGTTTTGTAATTTGCATTTATGTAACTCTCATTTAGGTGCGTTAGATATTTAGATAACACCCTTTAACTTAATTTTTATTGTAATAGTTGTTTTGTTGTTGTTTTTTTGTCTATTTCAATTTCTTTTTGTAGAAGTATCTCCTTTTTGCCTATTTTACTGTGGGTTTCTAGACTATTTTATTTAATTGTAGCAGGACTTTATTTTTCTACATACAACTTTTAATTAGCTATACGTATTATAAATATTTTTTCACTTTGTATCTCTTTTATTTTACAGAAATATCTTTTCTTTAAGGAGACCAACTTATGTATCATGTTTAGGAAATAGGTATATATTCTTTCAGTATCAATTACTTCTACTTATTTTCTGATTTCTATTGCCAACCTCTTTGTTTAGCCTTCAATTATTTAAAAGGTTTTTTTATTAAATTTTTAATACCCCCCCAGAATAAGAATGGGTAGAGTAGAAGAAACATGTGAAAACTATCTTTGTATGCTGATAAGTGGGCTTTTCTCCAGTCCATCGTTTTACTAAGGTAAAATTCTAGAAGGACCAAGTCAAGGAACATGTACAAAGGACCCGTGGACAAAGACAAAGGGGGGAAATTGAATGTGGGAGGCGGGAGCAGGTAGGGCAGGGGAGAGTAATGGGGGAAAATGGGGACAGCTGTAATTGAACAACAATAAAAGATAAATTAAAGAAAGAATTTCAAAGTTATAAAATAATTACCATTAACAGACAACCGAATTAAAAGTTTTACATGGATAAAAAGATTTAATTAAAAACACTAATTATATAAAACCAGCAGGCCTTAAGAATAAAAACATTTTCTTGGTTTTACTAAAATAATAAAAATTATAAGAGCTTTGAAAAATCACAGGTCACAGGTACACAAAAGGCATTTTCCTATTGGTAGGCAGATCTGCACTTAATTTTTTATTCCTAAAAAACTCTACATTCTCTCTCATTATTCATATTCTGCATACTATATGTATTAGGGAAAAGTTATTTTCTTAATACCACATACAATTGCTTTCTTTTCTTTATCTTAATTTGCAGGAATGCATCAAAGGGAAGTCACTGCTTACCAATTTGCTTTCTGTACTGGTCAACAGGAAGTTTTATAGTGTAGGCAACTTTTCTCCCCATCTTCGATCTCCAAAATGCCTGCTGCAAAGAAAAAAATTATGGTGAAGTCCTAAAAAAATCAAAAGTACTATCTACTAAATGCAGGATGAATTTTATTCCATAAAATTTGCTTCTAAAGCAATGGGTAAAAGTGCCTTTGACTTATTCCTGTTATGTATCAGTAAAGAACACAAAATCATTTCAAATAAATTATCATGGATACAATTGGGGATAATTAAATTTTCCAATCATTTGTTCTCGGCAACATTCATTTTATCAAGCACTATCAATGCTCAATTAACACACTATCAGAGCATTATCTGTAAATGTGAAAATAAATGCAGTTGGTTTGAGGCTGTAGGCATGGTCTTGGCAGTATGTTTCTTTCCGGTTACCTATTTGTTACCCAACAAGCCTGAGGCTTGAGTCTCAGATATTTGACTTTTGTTTTACAAAACATGGTATAGGTAACACAAGTGCAGGAATTTGAGTTCTAGTTCTGCCTCTTTTCTTTAAAATGGCTTAATCTACTACCATTTATTAATATTCTCATTCTTACATTATATGGACTGTTTGATTTAATCCACTAGATATCTTTCAAATCCTAGAATTTTTTTTTTTAGTTTAAATATTGTGGCTGAGATAGCCTACTAACTAAATTCCCTATTCTCCTCCTCTTCCTGGTACAGAGTTAGACTGTATTTCCTAACTTCAATCCAAATGGGTAATTGAGTTGTCAATAGAGTGAGTGGAAGTGACATGTGTCATTTGCAGAACTGAGCATTAAAAATCTCCCCCACTGAATCATACATTCCCCTGCCCTAATTGATTAGAATGTAAATGATCCCTAGATAAACCCTAAGAGTACATTTATAGGAACACAGAACCTTGGTCAGCCGGGGCTGTAGGAGAGTATTCTGTTTACCAACACAGTCCTCTACTGAAAAAGGAATGAACTTCTATTATGACTGAGTGCATGATACATTGGTGGGGTCTTAGTATAGACCTAAGTGTTCCCAGAGTGGTGCCTGAATGTTGTTCCTCTGCTCTGATAAGGAAGCTACAAGATACATATGAAATCAGGCAAGAACAGACCAGTGTTTAAGCAAAAATATAAGGGACTACAAAGCCAAATAATTTGGAGACTAACAAGATTGGAAAAGCCAACTTCTAAAAGCCAAATAGTTGGTAATAAAAATGAAAAGGGTGCTGAAGAACAAAGCACCAACGACTACTAAGACTTCTTACTTTAAAAAGTAGACAGACAAAGCAGAGATTAAGGATGCCCCTCTCTCTCCTGATCCTTCTCTTTCGAATCATCTGAAGGCAGCCACTATTTGGGTGCAAAGAAAAAAGCACAGAAAGTCCTAAAGTACAGAAAGGAAGCAGATAAGAGAACTATATCTAGGATACACACTGCAGTGTGTTTACTGGTACACGGAACTAACTAGAAATGCTAAGAAGGTTACTAAAATCTGAGGAAACCAGAAATTCCATCTTAAAAAGTCTGTGAATGAAAACTAACTGTTGGGCCTCTAAACTTGCAAAGTGTGAGCCTTCATGCAATGCAAACACTATAGATTTGTAACATCCACTTCATATATGAGACCAGAAGGGAGAACGACCTAAAAGGCAGAGCCATGGAGAACAATAGACAAGAAAACTTACTTAAAAAAATCATAATCAGGATCTAAGTGTAACCACTGAACCAGCTGAAAAAGGTCCTTATCTATTTAACAAGACACTGAGTTGCTTTTCAGAGAAAACAGACCAAAACCACAAGTCATGTAGCCAAAAGATGTGGAGAGAGAACTCTGACCTCCAGTTGTATTCAGGAACCAAAGTCTCACCCTACCTCTTCCCTACCCCACAACACTGGAAGCCTTTCAGAAGCAAAGGGCCCATTGCCCAGGAAGCTCAGTGCTAAAGCCCTTTTATGATAAATGGCCAAGCTCCAAGGTCCTCGGATTAAAATGTGCCCCACCAGCACTTCCGCATACCTGTTCCCCATTACCACTTACAAACCCACTTGAATCCTGGATTGGGGAGCTCAGGCTTTTGGGCCATAGCTTTCCCCTTTAGTCTTGCTTAGTGCTCTGCGAAAAAAAGCGACTCTAATTTCTCCACTGCACTTCTCCTCAGTGTTTAGTGTTTGGCTTCACTAGTGTTGGGTGGACAAACTCTTTCTGTTGGATAACATAAGCAAATAACTTCTACTGTCACTACAATGGGCCTTCTAGTGGTCTCCTGTGTAGCAGATTTAATCACCATGACAGATCAATGACTCCTGTGTTCACCATTCTTCCCTTTCAAAATAGGAGCAGTTATCAAAAATATTATTTATCTTCTGCTTCTTCATTATTCATTAGGGGTGTGGGGAGGCTCAGGAAGAGTAAGTAAACTT
Source organism: Carollia perspicillata (assembly GCA_004027735.1). Lineage (NCBI taxonomy): Eukaryota > Metazoa > Chordata > Mammalia > Chiroptera > Phyllostomidae > Carollia > Carollia perspicillata. The sequence goes on from PVKM010011613.1 coordinate 32,362, forward strand.
CATAGTCTAAGCCTCAAGCAACCACATTCCAGTCTGAGAGCGGACACTGTGGTTTGGCCGTATATCCTTGACTTTGTGCTGGATGCAGTAGATAGGAAACTTTTGGATCTCCCTTGCGGGGAGGCAGGAAACAGGATGTGCATGGCTATTTCATGACCAGAAAGAGAGACTATGGGAAAAATTGTTAGCTACTAACTGAAGTACATTCTCTCTCTTTTCGGAGCACACTGGACTATGTTTTCCAGTCTCCTTTAATGCTACCTTTTGGGCACGTGACTGAGTTTCAGCCAATGAAATAAGAGTAAATTAATGTCTGCTACTTCTAGAACTAGCCTGTAAAAACTTTCCCTAGGTACTCCTCCATCTGGATGAAATGGAGGTGACCTCCAAAATGACACTGGAAAAGAATGTGATGTAGAGGACAGACATGACATCCTGGTTGCTGAATAATTGCACAACAAGCAGCTATTCAACCAACTTGTTTTCCTCTTTCATACTGCAATGAGAACAAGGAATAAACTTGTAGCATTTGAGCCTCTACACTTTTTGTATGTATTAGTTACAATGAGTGATACCACCCTAGCTAAAACAAGTATGTTTA
>PVKM010011614.1:0-32918 GCA_004027735.1 Carollia perspicillata
GAGTGTCTAGCAATCTCAGCTCCTCAACACTGTGAGCCTCCGCCAGATTACACAGAGATGAGGAAGGGCTTGCACACATCATTGTATTTTACAGTTTCATAGATGGCACTTTTATTAAGTGTAAACTGCTTCCATTTTGCAATCATGCAAACTAGCTGGCAACACAGCAAAGTCAACTGTGGTAATTTCATCCCCAAAATGCATAAGGGTTTATCAGATCCAGACAATGTGGGAATAAACTGATGCATCTTCAAGCAGATTTTCCAATCAATCTCTTCTGGGACATCACTTCAAGCAGGATAGAATTTCCATGATTCATTCTATCAAATCATAAAGATGTCAGAGGGAATGCCACAAATGGATCATTAATTGTTGCCAGAAACACTAAGTTCATTCTTTTTGACTGAAAAGATGGCAATTCCAAAAAGCATTGAGAGATTCTGAACAAATATTTTAAAATAAGATTTTTGTTCACAATTTAAACAAAATTAACTCTAGTAATTTTTTTTCCAGTCAACAGGTCAGGAATTCAAAATGCCTCCTTGTTTTATCTATACTTGTCTTAAATTGTAGTTTTTAAGCACTGTTTTACTATATTTTATCATTTTGCAGCTATAACAACAAATCATGCTAAGATGTTATAAAAATGCTCAGAGCAGCTAATAAGAAAGAGCAACCAGCACCTGAGGAAGGGGATATTTGTGCTGTTCCTCATACTTAAAATCTTTCTTGTCCCTAGTCTGTGGCCAGAAGCTGATAACTTTTCAGTTGACTCAGTGACAAAGGACACCTCAGCACCTCATTAGAAATGGCGAATGGTAGTAGATTCTAAACTCTCCAGCATGAACGAAAGTATAAGGTATAAGAAAGTAAAATGCACCCAGTGGTATGGAATGAGGGGCAGCTCTACAGTTAAGGGGCACATTCATTAGATGAAACAAAGAACTTAGTCATTGAACAAAACAGTGGGGCCCCTCTGCAAGACTGAAGTTGGCAGGGGAAGCAGTGGTCAGAATATACAGGCTAGAAAATGGTAGGGTGGCCACAGCCATAGTCCCCTTAGGAACTTGAGCCCAGAAAATGGGTACATGGTGATAGAGCTCAGAGTCCACTCTCATCCTTCATCCAGTTTCCATGGATCAGCCATCGGATCAAATCTGATCACTCCTTTGCTCTGCTTAAATCCTTCAAAGGCTTCCCACTGCCCAGTGGGTCAAATTCAAGCACCTTAAAGTAGCATTCAAGGCCTTCGGTCTTTCTGCCTAGCCTCCTTTCACATCACTCCCTCCCTCTCTCACTAGCTTCAGAACTCAGCTGCTTTCTGCTCCAGAACATTATTATACCCCTCCCTGTCTGGAGTCTTCATCCCTGCTCTGCATCCCATCTAAGTCTCCAAGATACTTGCCTAACCTCTCAGACGACATCATGATCTCCTAATATAGAGTACACTTCTCCTTGGTTTCACTCTCATTCTGGAAATTTCCTTTGAGGTGCCTTTTAGACGGTAAATTCTACGAAGGTGTACAACACTTCTGCCTATTCACACTGCTCTATTTCCAGTTCTTAGTATAGTTTGCAGCATGTACCCAGACCTCCATAAACATTCGTTAAAAAGGTAAACAAATAAACTTTCAAAGGACTCAGAAGGAAGATCATTGGGTCTTTCCTAGTGCAGGTAGCCCCCAAATCTTCTCACAGGTAGAAACAAAATGAGGGTTTGTCTGGGGACTCAGGCCCACCTTGGCTGCTGACTGTCACTGAAACAGAATGGTGTCAATAATCCCATGTATTGTCCTCATTTTTAACCTATACACAACCACCACTCCAGGCTTCAGAGAATTCTCAAGCAAGTTGACCATGAAAATTGACATTTCCATAAAGTAATGAATTACGTCTGTTCAGACAGAGCAGCACTGAGTTGAGAGGGAGTATATTTCCCTTTCTTACTTCACTCTTGACAGCATACTATAGCATTAAAAAAATACTTTAAACACAAATAAATCCCAAGCACCAACTTTAAGAGTACTTTTACAATCAACAGACATTTTCCCGCTATTATCAGTGGGATATATGTAAACACATACTGAGATAAATTATATTGCAAGTAAAGATCCTGATCTTGTTTCTTTCTCCTAATTAACTGACAATAGTTTTCTTCTGTGCAACAGTGAATTACCTGGGGGCTGATAAATCAGACCTAAGAAGAGAACTTGGCAAGGTATTCTAGTCAGTTGCCATGGAGATATGCAATTGTGGTGTTTCCTTCAATAAAAGTTATTATCCATGGGAAAAATAATTTGTTGAGTCTATCTAATTGAAAGGAAAAAAATGCCAAAAATGGTACATTTTAATCTTTATGACCCATAACCTGTTTTTAAGCCCAGAGAATGCATATATGCATATAATAACGCTACACTATTCTTACATAATGTAATTACTGCCTAACGGCACATTCTTGAGGCAATCTATGTAGGTGTGCTTCATACTAAACATTATGTTTTATACTCTAAAATGAATATTGTATCCACACTAGGTGTGGGCCTTTACTTTGAGCTTAAGTTACACTATCAGGAATTCCTTAGGAAATTCCACAACTGAAGACTCAAAATTGAATTAAGCTAAGTAAACTGTCAAGGCAAGAGATCTCCATTAATGAAGAAATCTTGGATAAACCTCCGTGCCTTTTCCGTAAATGGTATTTTGTTTATATCTCATCTTTCAGATCTGCCTGTTATAAAACTGTAACATCAACATGAAAATTATTTGGCCAACTGAAGCCATCCTTGATATTCAATTACCACTTAATAGAGAACACCTTGTACCCATATTTGAGCATCTACAATACAATACAAGAACTTTACGTACTGATGCTTTAATCTCACAGCAATCCTACAAATTAGACATTCCTAGCCCCATTTTACAGAAGTTGAAACTAAAAACCAAAAGCTTAATCCATGCCTTCTCAACAGGGATGACATCATCATCAAGGTGGAAAAATGGTTCTGATGTAATGAGAAAACCTTAGATACTACAATGGTTGGTGGTCCTTCAAAGCCCAACCCTACCCCCTATAAAATCTTATTGCCTATTAATTAATTTCTCTCATTATGGAGAACTAAATTTTTTCTTCTTGGCTGGGGCAATGATTTTAAAAAGGTTCAGAAACACTGGCCTAACCTCTAGTAAGTGATGGGCCCATTTATTTATTAACTGATATTTAGGGAATGCCTATGGGCTAGGCACTACGTGGAGGCAAGGTACACCGTGGTGAACAAAGAAGACATGGATCCTGAGGTTCCCAGACCATGGAGAATGCTCTGATAGAAAAACAGGGTTCTGTGAACATGAAATGTCAGAACCTATCTCTTTGCAGAAGTGACTTTAGGCAAGAAAGCTCAGGTGCAGCACACAACAGCAAAGAAACAGTGTTGGGCTTAGAGAAACAGCCAGAAAGACCACGATGCTTTGAAAACAAGGAGGTAAGCTTTGTACTCCCTGACTTGAGACACTTAAATAGTTTAGCAGTCAAAGAGTGTGGACACCAGGTTCACACCACAGTTTTACAGCTGGGTAATCTTGGGCATTTTTAAAAATCATTTTGTGCCTCCATTTTGGCAATTGAAAAACAAGGATAATATTACCCACATATAGCGATTATGAGGATTTAAACGAAAGTGCCTGACATAGGCTAAGAGCATAAAAAATTAGTTGTCTATTATGATTGTTTATAACAAATAAAAGCAGGCTCCTCTGGGTGGCACAAAGAACAAAACTGAGCCTGGCCTCAGTTTGTAGGTACTAGTCATTGCTCACTTACTTACCTCCTGCAATACCTTAACTGGGATTATGAAACTTTCTGCAGATATGACTAGCTGCAGACACACACAGGGACACTAATCATGGTCATTTCCATAATTTGGCACTCTCCTCTGGTTTTGCTATATCATGCCATTCTGTGTTTCCCAACATGTTTTCCAACATAGTAATTCCATGTAGTGTGACATGAAAAACAGGTTACATGGACAAATAGTTTCAGAAACACGGCTTACAATGTAGGTAACTGAGGTTTGGGTTACAAGCCAGAAACTGGCTCCCTGAGGGGTCAGATCACTGGGAGGAATGGAAAATCAAGCTGAGAGGCATCACAGCTAGGATCACAACCCTAAGCATCAACACTGCATCTGGCCTGGCTGCCCCAACCATCACCATTGCACAATGACCACAGCACATTGCCACTGCAATTGCCCCAAGAGCCTCATGCTTCCAACTTCACCACTGCCACAGAACACATCACTAGCTTCCATTCAAATTCAAGAACTAATGCATCTGACTGGCCAAGTCAAGGTCACTTAACTGCAGGGGTGGTTGCATGGGAACTTAGAAAGTAAGAATCTGATATTTTCCATTCCTTTAAGGGAATCAAGTTCTGCTTCCCACCAAGATTCCTAAGGTAAAGAATTCCCTCCACTCATTTTAGAAAGGATGTCACCATGCTAATAGCAAGAAAAACAAAAGATGAATATCTATCACAATGTGCTCTAAACATATTTTATAAGGACTCGTATCAATAAAATAATTGAGCATACCCTCTTAAAATATCTATAAGTATTTCTAAATTAAGTATATATAATATATCTAATACTATGTTAGATGAAGCAATCTGTTGGAAGTCATACACATAAATACCTGTTAGAGACACACTGTGAAGAAAGGAACTTCAAATTACATAATTTATTTTGATGATTTGGCAGCTGTCACTGAGATTCTCTTTTTTTCTCTAATTTTTGCAGAGTAACATTAGGTGCTGACTAATCATTAGTAAGGATGTATCATAGAGGCCACCCACTTCTGCAAAACTGGAAAGTGAATTTAACACTGTTATTCTGCTGGCTTTGGTTATAGAAGTGAAGGGATGTCATTTCAGAGCACAACAAAAAAGTTATCAGCTCATCAAAAAAACAACGGTAAGTCTTGTTTATTGAGGACCTGCTGTGCAGCATGCTCAGGAGAAAAGTAAGTGCTTTACATGGAGTCCTGCTCAGCTGCTGTGCAACCTCTTACAGAAGAGAAAACCAAGGGCCATATGCGTGATGTCTGGCCCAAAGCCAGACTCAATTCCAAGGCATGCTACCTACCTTCATGGAAATATCCGGCCATTTTTGCACAGAATTTAAGGAACATTTCAAAACTCCTAAAACAATCTGTTCAACAACATAATGAGAAGCTCTGTCATCTTCTGATTAAAAAATAAAACTGAGGACACAAACAGTTACAATGAATTGTGGAGGAAGCTTGGATAATTCACCACTGGTCCAAGGAGAGGTGCCATTTTGCCATCATTTACTGTCAAGAGCATGGTAAAATGTTTTTAGTAATCAAAGACAATGTTATCCACAACCTATCATGGAATTCCAGAGCCTAAAAGATATTAAGGATACTCAATAAAAATTCTCTGTGCCAAGAGTGGCAGATAATACAAAAGGTATCCTGGTTTATTGAAAGGGCACAGCCCATTATGGTAGTAGATTATATCCTCTGTTTTCATATTTGTGAGAAATGTCCATAATGTATAGTTTGAACCCTGGGACCTGAGTTATCTTAGCACCAGCCGTACCACTTTTCTCTCTCTCTTCCCCTGACTTTTTGCAAACAATGCCACTGTGCATGGAACACCATGGCCATGAGTGTACCACCACCAGCAGCACAACCTAATCCCTCTACCATCCATGAGCCAACTGCAGTTCCTCCCTCAGTTCTCAGCTGCAACATCAGCTGCTTGGGAAAGCCTTGCCTGACAATTTAAAATAACATTAGGTGCTTTTTCATAACACTTCCCATATGCTCTTTTCCTCCCCTTTCTAAACCATCACAACACTTTTAACTATGTATCTACTTTTTGGCTTCCCTAGAATGAAAGGCCGGAGAACAGGCACCATGCTGATCTTCTTCAGTAATTAATTCTCTGCACTTCACCCATAATGAAGATTCAACAAATATTAAATAGATGAATGGATGAATGAATGAAGAAATGAATGAATGAATGAATGAATGCATGAAGATAGCTAGATGCAAAATACATTACAGTCACATTATTTCTAAGGTTCAGATAACCATACAAAAGCCCCCTGATCATAATATGTCAAATGGTAAACAAATAAAAAGACCTACATATAGACACATTCAAGCCTCACCAAGCTTCATGCAGTACCCACACATTTCCTCTGTCTTGGGCCCAACCACTTCCCAGAACAAGTTGGCTTCTGATTAAGACCAGCATACTTTTATTCTCCCTCATATCTTCCCAGTGAGCAACTATCTCCCAAATGGGTGCCTTTTGCCATGCCAGGAATGAAGACACACACTGCACCACCACAGAGTAAGCTCAGAAAGTGGAATTTAACCAGCTCCCTCCCAAACACAAGGCAGCCATCCATGTCTGTTGACAAATGGGGCTCTGTGGAATTTGGACTGCCCTCACCTCTCCATATTTTTAAAAGGAATCTGTGTGCCTAAAATGAACATGTTGGATACCAGAAATATTGCACCCAAGCAGGTCAATATAAACAATACCATTTGAGGAGATTCCTTTGCTGGTAAGGCAAGCCTTGTCAGCACTGTGGTGGGACCCCTGCTAACCACTGGCCCCATTTCACACAACACCAGTTGAACTATGTCTCTTAGTGGGAAAAGCCAAGATGGCACACAAATTGAAGGCAACATATTCTAGGAAATGGCAACCATGTATGTCAAATAGAGAGGAGACAAATTAGTAGAGGGGCAATAAACTCAGGGGTTATTGAAGAAAAGTAGCTGAAAATGACAACCAATAGTTGACGTGGCAGGATAACTACACTATTTCTGTTGACACTTCAGCCCTGCAATTTATGTAATTTTTCCCTTTTTTCAATTTGCTTCTCCTTGGCACCTACACCTTAGCTACTGAAGCTCTCTTTGGCATCTCTCCACAATAATTAATCCAGCCCTGGTGGTCAACCAGAGGGTGGACATTTTACCAAAGGCCATTACTCCTCAAGTGACCATTTCTAGTTAAAATGTATTTGCAGTTCTTAAAATACATTTTTACCAAATACATTTTAAAAAGTATTCTACAGTACATCATCTCTGATGGTTAAAAACTGCCAAAGATACATGTTATTTTACCCACATCTTTCTGTTATATTTTTAGATAACTTTACATCAATAATATGTAAAGAGATATCTATATCCACTTAGAATATAAAGAACAGAAAGTGATACATAGATTTAAAGTTTTTATATGTTTGCTATGTCAATTAGATTTATTAAGGTATATATGTTAATATATATATTAAGGGCATAGCACATTACATACAACTATATATATAACTATATATATGTGTGTGTGTATGCACACACACATACACACAGAGTTGCAAATAAGCTTATTTTTCGATTCAGAACAGCAAACATGCTTAGGTTTAGCTAAGGCTGGTCAGAGTGTAGAAAAACAAGTCCTCTCAAAGGTTATCAATGAGTGTCTAAACAGCACAATCATTTATAAAGTCACGTGGCAAAATGTTATTTGACTGGCCCACCAATTCCTGTGCTTGGAATTCACCCAATGAATTTATTTACACAGGACTTTAGTATTTATGTAAAAGGACGTCTAAGGCAGCACTATTTATGACCAAAAAGAAAAAAAAAGCACGGAATGTCCAAATCCAGAATAAAAAGGAAACAAGAATGATAAAATATATCAGAAATTCTTAGAGGTTTGGCTTCAGTGGGGGCAAGAGGCTTTCCATGGTAGTGAAATAGGAATGGTGGGGTAAGGAACACACAAAGCCAGTGAGGAGTGCACTTGTTTATTATTATAAAAAAGTATTGCCACGGCCTATTTCTCCTTCTTCATGGCATTTGAGAACTTTAACACAGACCTTTGAGCTACTTTGAAATTGTTGTGGCTGCTAGACAGAGACACCATGTAAAGACTGAACCAGGTGGGTCCAGGCTCTCTCAAAACACATACACAAACACAACCACACATGGGTTTTAATATACATGCGTACCCAGGGTTACAAGCCCTTTTCACTCCACAAACACACATGTACTCTACATGTAAACAATGTAGAACACCCTCACACATCATTCTCTTATACCCCCTGGGAGACCCAGAGATCTGAATCAAAATAAGAGAGACTCTGTGCACCCACTAGGAGCCAGTCATACGCTGAGGGCAGTACATGGCCACTGATGCAATGGCCGGCAGGCCGCCCAGAGAATCACTCTCCCTCAGCACGTATTTCCTATCATCACATCAGGCTTAGTCTTTGGTGGGAAAGGATCTGCTCCCCTTCCTTTTGTTTTCTCTGTCCCCTCCTGTTACTCTCCCCTCAGACAACCCCTTTCTCATGAACACCAGAGTTTTGCACAGGCTCCCAATCTCACTTCAGCCTTCTACTCTCCACCTGGGTTCTTTAGTAAATCTCTCTCTTTAAAAAATTTCTCCCAAGATTTGGTCCCCTCTTTCTTCATGCCTCCTCTTTTCTCCCATTTGTTAACTGCTACAAGAGGAAGCTGAAACTGTCAGCATACTAATTATTAAAAAAAAATAAAGCAGTATTTTCTGACATCTAGAAGCTGACCTGGCACTCACAACCAGACTATGTTAATCTGTTGGACATTCATGGACTCACAGAATACCAAATTGAGACAAAGTTACTCTGAGACCTTGATCAAGTGAGACAAGAACACATCATAATCTCATCTAAACACAGACAATAATAAAGTCACTGTGTCACCAACTAAATACCAAACAACCCCTTTTCTTGACTCAAATAAGTGACTGCTGCTTATTTACCAGTGATGATTTTCTCTTCACTATAGTCTCCCCTCCCTATACAGATAAGATTTTTGAGCTATTCCATCATAGAATTGCAATCACTTTCTCACAGCATCCACTATAGAACAAAACTCTCTACCCTGAATGAGCCGACCCAAGTCCAAATCCTATAATAGGCTTTTTTTCTAACAGCCTCTTACTCATATACCTCAAGTTTCTCCACATTGTGTGTTCTCCTCACTGCAACAAGTAATAAATGCAACATGTACAAGTGTGTTCCTGGTGGTCACTGGCTAGACAGCACTGACACTACGTTCCTAAGGAAAATAGGATGTTGTCCTATTGATGCTTCCAGCCCATCAGTAACCAGGCAGTCAGCTACTCAAACTCAACTCACAGGGCTCTGGCCGGAACCTCACCCCTGGCAATCTGCATTCCCAAGCATCATCATCTCTGAAAAATGAGGACTAGCCTCAGGTGATTGTACCATCTTTGTTTATTAAACGACAACCGCAGCTGAGATGCTTTTACTATTTTTCAATGAAAATATATCATATTTCAGCTATATTAAGTTAGCAGTAAAAGGGCCTGGGAACTTAATCAAGAGATTTTATTTGTAATTTGCTCCAAGAAACAAATTATCTACCTACATAATATTTCATTACCTGTACCGATTGCTTCCATGAGCAATTAAGTCTCACATGGTAAATTACAGAAAATACTTCTAGCTCAAGTGCAAGAAGACCGTTTCCATTTTGTGTTTGTTTGGGGGGGGGGTGTTTTATTTTGTTTTTTTAGTTAATCCTCTGCAGACTCCGTGGCTCAGGAATTGTGTTTTGTTTGCTATCATCTCCATAGCACCTAGCACTATACTTAAAACATAAAAGAAGCTCAAAATATTTGCTAATATATAGTATATATATTTTGTAGTCATATAAAATTGAAAGTAAAAAAAAAATAGGAAAGAGGTGTGAAAAAGTGAAAGTTGACAGAGATGAGGAAATAGCCTGAGGCTCTACAGGACTGAAAAGGGTCCAACACCCAGGCTACTCTCCCATTTGGGGGTCAAGGAGGTAGAGCACACACCATGGTCCCATCAAGAAGTCCTAGGCTCACAGGCTCTCTTATACATCCCAACTCCTAACATCCTTATTGATAACCTTTGTCTTCTTGTGGAGGACTCATCCAGACTCCCTGGCCTCTTATTTTGACCTCCTTAACTACAATAATCATTTAATTTGCTCTATTGCAATATTAGTTACTCTAATTACCCACAATTTCTCTCAAGACCTTGGCAACACCAAAAACTAACTCCTGTTTAAAATCTTTATGCTAACATCCTGGCCTTTAACCTCCCCCTCCACACTCCATCTTCCTTGCTCAACTACCTTCATCTCATTCTCATCTACAGCCCATGGATCCCACTACTTCATCAACAGCCCACTCTGGTCATTTCACAACTTGCCTTGCTTAGATTCCAAATCAATCATCATAATGTTGGTGAATAGGTGAATAAATTCAATATAATGTGGAAGTTGTGTTGACACATAAGCAATTTTTCTGAGGTAATGAAAAGTAAAAATACAGCAACAGATTTACAGCCTCCAACAAGAGAGAAAGAAAATAGATCTCAGCTTGATAAAAGCCTTCTCTGCTCTTTTTTTTTTTTTCAATGTTTGCAAAACCTGCATGTGGGCTCCCTCCCCAGGGTCACATCCCAGCCTTACCTGGTTTGCAGCTTATAGCAAGTTGCATTTCTTCCCATGCCCTCCTTAAAAAGCCCCACTCAGCTTTACTTCCATCTGTACTGCCTCAGCACCCTAATACTAGCCTTTCCATTCTATTCTTTTTTATGCTTTCTTACTATTTCCTGAGGCCCCAGCAACACCAAGAGTTGATGATGAGGTAGCTCAATTAGAACACTCACACCATGTTAGTGTAAGTATAAACCAATACAGCTAATTTGGAAAACAACTTAGTAATATCTACTAAACTACCTTGTGCCTCTAGAATTCCAATCAAGTAAAATGAGCAAAGATATACATAAGAATGTTCACAGCCACTTTACTTACAATGAACAGAGGCTAAAAACAACCTAATGTCATGAACAACAGACAAAATAAACAAGTATGTTCATACAATGTAATATTACACAGAAATAAAATATAACTTCTATTATGGATAGCAGCATGGAAGAATTGCATATACATGATGATTAGAAAAGAAGTCAAACACAAGAGTAAATATAATATAAGCCCATTTATATGAACTTCAAAAACTGGCAGAATCATGATCACTTCAAGGAGATAGAACTAATAAGGAGGGGCATGCGAGGTTTGCTGGGGAAAAGAAATGCCCTATATCCTGATCTGAGTGGTGATTATAAGAGTATAAACATTTCTTCCTTTTTCTTTATTTTTTTTACTTATGGCAAAATATACATAACATAAAATTTACCATCATATCATTGTAAGTGTATGGTTCAGTGGCATTAAGTACATTCATAATGTTGTATAACCATCACCACTATCTATCTTCAGAAATTTTTTTCTCCAAATTGAAATCCCATGCTCACTAAACATACCCATATTCTCATATCGCTAGCCCAAGGCTGCTACCATTCCTCTCTAGGTGTGAACTGGACTACTCTAGATACCTCATATAAACAGAATCATATGGTATTTGTCCTTTTGCAATAGGCTTATTTAATTTAGCATAAAGTCTTCAAGGTCCATGGATGTAGTAGGCTATGTCATATTGTGTCATATCTTACTCACTTTTAAGACTAAATAATATTCTATTAAAAGTATATACCACATTTGTTTATCCATTCATCTGTTGGTGCATACTTTCATCAATTGTTTCCACCTTTTGCCTATTATGAAATATAATGCTGCTACAAACATAAATGTCTTTTTGATATCCCCCTGTGCTTTAAATTCCTTTGGGTATATACACAAAGAGTAAAAACATTAAAAAATTAATCAAATTGTATATTTAAGACATGTACACCTTACTGATTGGTACACTATACATTAATAAAAGTGTAAAAAAAACTAAACAACCAAAAAAATCATATCCCTGAAATAGCCTCCAGATAGATTAGATGCCTGCTTGAGCTATCTATGTTTTCCTTGGGGAGATGTGATATCAGTTACTGTTTTGGCTTTTGTACTTTCTTTTTATTTAAATTATTTATATATTTTATTGTTTACGCTATTACAGTTGTCCCAATTTTCTCCCTTTCCCCCTTACCCAGACAGACCCTCAAGTAACTCCCACACCATTGTCCAAATCCATGGGCCAGGCATATATATTCTTTGTCTACTCTATTCCCTATGCTTTAGTTTACATCCTGATGTCTTTTCTGTAACAACCAATTTGTACTTCTTAATCCCTTCACCTTTGTAGCACATTCCCTTGACCCCTCTCCATTTGGCACCATCAAAATGTTCTCTGTATCTACAATTCTGTTTCTGTTCTGTTTGTTTGTTTATTTTGTTTTTTAGATTATTGATAGATAGATATATATTTATTGTCATTTTATTGTTCATATTTTCTCTTCTTCTTAAAGAAGTCCCTCTAACATTTCTTATAATACTGATTTGGTGGTGATGAACTCTTTTAGCTTTGTCTTGTGTAGGAAGCTCTTTATTTCTTCTTCAATTTTAAATGATAGGTTTTCTGGGTAGAGTAGTTTTGTTTGTAGGTGCTTCCTTTTTACCACTTTGAATATTTTGTGCCAATTTCTTCTGGCATACAAGTTTCTGAAGAGAAATCAGCTGACAATCTTATGAGAGCTCCCTTGTAGGCAACTAACTGTTTTACTCTTGCTGCTTTTAACATTCTCTCTTTGCTTTAACCTTTGCCTTTTTAATTACAATGTGTCTTGGTGTGGGCCTCTTTGAGCTCATTTTGTCTGGGATTTTCTGTGCTTCTTGGACTTGTATGTCTATTTCCTTCACAAGTTAGCAAAGTTTTCTGTAATACTTTTATGACTACATTTTCAATTTCTTGCTCTCTTCTGCTTCTGGCATCCCCATGATTTGAATGTTGGTATGCTGAAAGTTGTCCCAGAGGGTCCTTACACTATCCTCATTTTTTTTTATTATTTTTTTTTCTTCTTGATGTTCTGATTGGGTGTTTTTAGTTACAAATATGAATAGGTATTAAATGGTCTATACCATTCCTATGTTCCCCAAAGCCCTGATACTTTTAACGCATGATTTTACAGAATGCAATTTTTAACACTCATGTATTTTATTATAATACTTACCAATATATAATATATTTATTTAACATATATTTAGCATTGTTTATGTTTAGTGAAGATACAGCAATAAAGAACACAAAGAAAAGTTCCTGCCTGACCTCTGGGACAACAACAAATATACCAACATTCAAACACCTAAAGGATCTAGAAAAAGAACAACAAACAAAACCAAAGTGAGAAGGAGGGAAATAAAAAAGATCATGGCAGAAATAAACAAAATAGAGTCTAATGCAGGAATACATAAGACCATGAAAGCAAGAGTTGATTCTTTGGAAAGATAAACAATATTGATAAAGCTTTAACCAGACTCATCAAGAAAAAAACAGAGGACCCAAATAAATAAAATCAGAAATGAGAGAGAAATGACAAGTGACATCACAGATACACAAAGAATTATAAGAAAATATTACAAAGAATTATATGTCAACAAACTGGACAATCTGTAAGAAATGGATAAATACCTACAAACATATAATCTTCCAAAACTGAAAAAAAATACTCCTGGCCAAAAAGAAAAGGTCCTGAACCAAATATCTTCACTGGTAAATTTTATCAAACATTCAAAGAAGAATTAACACCTATCCTTCTCAAAATATTACAAGACATTCAAGAGGAGGGAATACTTCCAAGCTCATTTTACAAGGCAGCATTACCCTGATTCCAAAACCAGACAACATTACAAAAAAAGAAAATTATAGGCCAATAGATGCAAAAATCCTCAACAAAATATTAGCAAACCCAATTCAGTAATACTTCGAAAAGATCATACACTATGATCAAGTAGGATTTACTCCTGGAATGCAAGATTGGTTCAAGATCCACAAGTTAATTAACATCATACACCACAAACAAAATGAAGGATAAAAATCATATGATGATATCAGTAAATGCAAAAAAAGAATTTGACACAATACAGCATCCATTTCTGATCAAAAATCCATTTATTATGTTGAGGTATTTTCTGTCTATTCCCACTTTATAAATTATTTATTTCATACTATGTATGTCAAAGAATATTATCTTCTTTATAAAACTAACTACAGTTAATATTTGTGTTTTTTAAACCCTTTATCATAAAGTAGGGAAAAAAGTAAACAAAAGATCATGTCATAAAATTAAAACAGTACCATTGGCATTCAAATGTTCTTTCCCACTTACCCCAGAATCTCCAGGACACATACTACTTCTCACATAGATTACTGTACTATTTTTTATTTCAGTCAAGTGATAACAATAAAATTAAGATAACAACATGTGTCAGATGCTAAGGGAAAAGCATCATTATATATCCTTTGTTTATCTTCTTTTAATCCTCACAACAACCTTAGGAGATGGACCTGTTATTACCCCCATTTTATAAATGTAGAAACTGTAGAAATGTAGAAACTGAGGCTTAAGCATATTTAAGTTACTTGGAATTCAAATCAGGACAATCTGATTCTAGGGCTCATGACTTTAAGCATCATAATACATATATATATCAGCTTCTATTCTGAAATCAAATTAAGCTGTCTAAAGCACGGTGCTCCAATACTTTGAGTGACTCCTTCTATATTAAGAAAAAATTATATCACTCAGTGTTCAATACTTTTCCTGCCCTGATTTTCAAGATCTGCCCCTCACACATCAATCATTGAACTGGACATTCCTTCTTCAATACACAACAGACTTCCCAAGACCTTTACCTATAGGCACAGTCCCATAAATTCATCTCTTCCATTAGCCAAGACCTAGCCCAAAAAGCACCAGCTTTGTAGCATTCCCTCAACCAACTGTGCACTTGATACAGCATCTCTGACTGGCTGCCTCGTACTTAAACATTCCACTCAGAACTTCATGAGAGCCCATGACATAACTGTCAATGCATTATAAATTACAGTGGTTGATTATGCAGGGGTTACAGTTATGACACATTTATCTGCACTGAACATATTTCTCTCTATTTTTTGAGCCACAGCGAAACAGGTCCAGCCTGACAGGCTGAATTTCCACAGTCAATCATTACCATTAGCTGTTCTCTTCAAGAGTAATATTATTCAAATTGTCAACAGTGACTTTAGTAACAGACACATGGCCTAGTTACTGCCTATCAGCCCATTTCCCTCACAGACTGTTTAAACAAGAAAAGAAAATCATTCTGAAGAAATCATCTCTTCAGTTGCCTCTAAAAATACCCTTTGGCTACACAAAACAAGCATTACACAATTTACATTAGAAAAAAATTTCTTTATAAAATATAAGATCTACACATATTTCTTCATTGTGAAGCAAAACAATGCAAAATAAGAAGCAAAAATCTTTTCTGACCTAGTTACATGAAATTTAAAAGACTAGTTTTTGGAGAGTCTCCCAAACCAAACATGGTCTCTCTTAGAGTGCTTTCTCCCAACAATCTAGAATTTCCTTCCTTTTAAATTTTTCAGAAATCAACCTTCCATGCTCCAATGATCTCCATTCCAAAAGAACCACAGGCAATTACGGGCTGTCTCGATGTTTGTGACTTCACCCTTGTGCAACAGCCACATACCCAGGGGGGCCCAAGCAGAGATAACATGTTCAATCAGCAACCCAAACAGGAAACTGAAAGTGAAGTGGTCAGGCCATGTTGTGACTGTGCCATTTTTATCACACATCACAAGGAGTGGTGCCTGCAACAAACATCTACACTGGGGAACTTGAAAGCATGTGGACAGATACTGCAAAAGTAGAATGGTGAGGACGCATTTAGGGATAAATTTTACCCTGCAGAGTAAAGCTGCATTTTATTGATGAAACTAGAAAGAAGGGAAAGAAACAAACATATCTTGACAACGCTGCTGCCCGACAATGAGCGATGATGGTAATCCAAAGACACTCCAAAATAGAGCAATCCTTCAAGATTGTGAATGTCACTTATCCAAAATTCCATGTTTACAGGCTTCACAGTAGCAGCGATCTTGAGTTTGAAACCTGATTTACCCGCTGTGTGGACTTGGGAAACTTACTCTCCTTGACCTTTAATTCCCACATCTACAAAATAAAAATGGTACCTCTCTCAGGGACCTGAGCATTGAGAGAACACTTACGAAGTGGACAGCACAGTGCCTGCCACATAGTAAATGCCAATAAATTATAGTTGCTGCTATTGTCATTTGATTTTTATTATCTGAAGGCATTGAAACAAAGACTTGTCATCTAAAACCTATGCTGCCAACACAACATTTTCTGATGATGGAATTTTCTATATGGTAGTTACCAGGCACATGTGGTTATTAGGCACAAGAAATATGGCCAGTCCAATGGAAGAACTATTTTTAATTTTACTTTAATTAATTTAAATGTAAACAGCCACATGCAGCTAATTGCTACTGTATTGGATTGCATGAGTTTAAAATAACTAAAATACCAACTTCCTTTGAAGAAAGAATGGCCTAGCCCAATGGCTCTAAAATCTATTCATAGATCAACGCCAATCTGCCATCAAGTTTTCATTGAGTCCACAGCAAAATAAACCAAAATGTCCAAGTTTATGAATTTTCATACAGCTAAACCAATTCTATTTAAGGGACTATTGCTCCTTCTGAGATTAGATGTTCATTCTAAACTTTTATGAAATTCATCCATTCAGTAAATGTACATTATTCTCAGCATAATTCTGTGGATATGGGGTAAATAAAACATTTTCCTGCTTCATGGAGCTTACATTCTAGTGGAGGAAGAAAGAAAATGAACAAACACACATACATCTACAAAAAACTCAATAAGCAGGATGAAGTACCAGAGGGAAGGGAAAGGATTAAGGAAGCCCTCTCCCATACAGAAGCATTGGAGCAAATATCTGAAGGAGGTGAAGGAGCTAGCCACGCACTAAGGAAAGAGCACTCCACGCAGAAGACACAGCACGTACAAAGGCCCAGAAATAAACACACACTTGGCATATTCAAGAAAGAGTTTATTGTGGCTGAAGCAAGTGAATGATAGCAGATAAGGTTGGAGAATGTATCAGAACCAGATCATGTAGTACCTAATAAAGCCACTGTAAAAACTGTGGCTTTTTTTAAAGATAAAATTCTATTTTTTTTAATAATTGTAGATTTGTTGAATAGTTACAAAGCTAACTCAGAGAGTGGATCTCTCTGCCAGTTTCCCCAGTTGTTAAACATCTTACACAACTGCGGTGCACTTGTCAAAACTAAGAAAACAGCATCGGTGCAACAGCATTAATTAAACTACAGGCTTTATTCAAATTTCACCAGTTTTCCCACTGTCATTTTCAGTTCCAGGATCCCAGATGCACTAAGACATGACTTCTTAGTCTCTTTCGCTCTGTGACAGTTTCTCGGTCCTTCCTTTTTTGTCATGCCCTTGCAGTTGTAAAGAGTACTGACCAGGTGCTTTGTAGACTGTCCCTCAACATGGGTTCTCTGATATTTTCCTCATGTTTAGCCTAGGGTTATGGGTTTTGGGAAGAATACCACAGAGGTGAAGTACCCTTGTCATCACATTCTATGAGGTGATGATATCCACATGATTTATTACTGGTGAAGGATTCTAGCTTTTATTCCAAAAGAGATGGGAGCCACAGGAGAATTTTGAGCAGAGGAGAGACACGGCCTCAACTTTTAAAAGAATCATTCTGGAAACAGGCTGTAGGAAAACAAGCAAGAAGCATGGAGGGTAATCAGGAGCTTATTAAATGGTTCAGGTGAGAGATAATCATGGCGAGATTATCTCTCATGGAGAGATAAGCATGGAGAGATAATTAGATACAGGATAGTGGCAGCTGAGATTGGAAGAAGGGGTTGAATTTCAGGTAGATGTTGAAAATAGAACGAGCAAGACTTTCTCATGGATTGGATGTGAGCTGTGAGAGGCCAAAAGATAATGGTAAGATTTTTGTCCTGAGCATCAAACGGGAAACACTGAAAAAAGACTAAGGGAATGGGGGGAATTAAGAACCTAGATTGGATTCATTGCATTTGCAATGTCTATTAGACATACAAGCAGAGAGGTGGAATAGCGATTAAACAGATGATTCTAAAAATTGAAAGGTGAGGTTTAGGCCAAAGATATAAATTTAAGAATCATCAATAAACAGATGGTATCTGCAGCCATAAAATGGATGAGATCACCCAGAGACTGAGTGTTGAGAAGAGAAAAAGTCTGAGATTGAAAATGATGAAGGGAGTTGATGATAGCTGTGTTTTTTCTCTCAATTTCCTAATTCGGAAAAATTAAAAGCTGGCAACCCTATAGCAATCTTCGAAGGTTTGGTGGTATACATATAAATAAATATACATACACTTACGATTTTACTGTATCTTTTTTTTTAACTACAAAGTCTGAAAACCATAAATAGTATCTCCAGCTCCCTTTGCTATCTTTAGTGGTTTTTCAAAGGTTTTTCTGGAAGGCATTCTTTTCTTGGACTGGAAGTTTTTACTTTGGAGAGGAAAAGGAGGTACAACTTTAAGGGCTTTGACAGCATGAGTCCTCTGACTGCCGAGAGGCCCGGAGAGGAGCAATCACTTAGTGCTGTCTCATGGCCCATGGATGGACACTGTTGAGATGGCATGCAGTGGTGGTTAAGAGCAGAGACTTTGGAAGAGGGTGTGGGTGTGCCCCAACTCAGCCACTTATTACTACAGGACTATGAATTAGCACCTTCCCTCCCTGAGCCTCTGCTTGCTTCTCAGCAAAACAAGTTCTTCTTTTAATGTACTGAAGGCCCAAACACAGTGTCATGCCCAAAATTTCTGCCCAGTTGCAATTTTGCTGCGATGTTGTCCAAAACAGAAAAAAAATGAATCTTCCTACAAGCAAACCTCTTTCAATTAGGGATAGAGGTGTGAAAGAACTAATTAATTTCACTAACAACCATTTATAACAATTTCTTCAAATGCTTGTACCTCTACCAGCAGCCGTACTAATAAAGAATAAAATCTTTCAAATGTAGCATTGAGGTTTGCAATTTTCATATTCAAAACAAATAAATTAACAAAATCCCAAGATGATGACCTTCTTAGAGCAAGCCCAGTAAAGGAACTAAAGAGAAAATCAAGGTTTATCCCAGACCTTATGTATCCCGTCTGTGCAGGAGGCAGGGCAATTTTAAGCAGATTTCTCCCCGTGTCTTCTGAAGCAGTGGTTATGAAGCGTTAGCGTGAATCAGAATCACCTGGAGGACTTGTTGAAATGTAAATTGCTGGGCCCAACCTCAGAACTTCTAATGCAGTAATTCTGGGATGGGCCCCGAAATTTTGGATTTTGAACAAGTTCTCAAGTGATGCTGTTTATCCGACCACCACATTTTGATAACCACTGCTCTAAAAAATGCCCAATATGACAGAGCCATAGCTGAAAAGATTTGAGTGGACACTAATCTCCTTTATTTACTTCCAGCAGGGTAATTATTGATGGCCAAGGATGCCTGCAAGACTTTACTATTTGATTTGCAAATCCAGCCCTAGATCGTTACTATATGAATCATTTTCTAGCCATACAGAACTTCCAGGAATTTGTGGACACCAAACCACACACTTCTGAAAGCCTTCCCTAAAAGGAAGGCTTATAAGAAGCCCAGAGGATCTGAATAAAGACACTCAAAAATAAATTCAATAATTACTTCATAGCAACATTGATAAATTTTGACATAACCAAAGGCCATATGAAATATACTGGAAATTGACTACACAGCAAAACCTAAGTAATTAAGAAAAAGTAAGACAGCTTAGCCAAACTGTGGGGGAAAATTAAAAAATAAATGTCTTAGTATTTTTTTAAAAATAACTATATACCACAACCAAGGACGAATAAGAAAAAAGAGGAAAATTCAGTTAAAATTGCTCTACATTATAAAATGCAAATAAAAATTCAGAATTATGCCACCTATCCAATAAGATTTGCATTCGTACTTCAATGAAGTAAGTATTTATTAAAGCCCACTCTGGGCAAGGCTCCTAGAATGAAGTGTACTTGGACCCTCATCCTCTGACTCAGCGACGTCCATCGCATGAGCTGAGGAGTGTCGTAACAGGAAAACAAGCACACTACACACAGAGGAAACAACCCATTATACCTTGTAGGCACGGAAGGGCATCCCAGGTGGGTGCACAGCAAACACCAAGTTCTAAAAGCAGAAACAGCTCAGGGCATATTGGGGCAAGGCTGTACAATGTGACAAAAGTAGAAAATGCTATTAAAGTGGGATCATGTGAGACCCCCAAAGACAGCCCATCAGAGTTTCACCTTGCATCACATTTAACAGGAAGTCGATGAATAAAGGTGTACTCTGTAAAGGAACAAGAGTACCCCTGTGAGAATGCAGAATTTAGGCATAAATATAGTAATAGCAATACCAGATGCCAAGTATAAAAACTTTAAGGTCCACACAAAATGGTAGAAAAAGAAGTTATAGAGATCATGTATTTGCACATATCCTCATGCTTTCCCCATAACTATGCACTAGGCAGGACCCCTACAAGCTGCCCCACAAGGGATTCTAATACATTGCCCTCTATTGGAAATCACTTCTAAAAACCAGCAATGAAAGCTTTAGCCAAGGCTGGAGAAATCACAGCTCAAACCTAGACAAACCAGGGTGTTGATTGTTGGAAGCTGCTCTGCCTGGTTTCAGGTGCTATAAACCCCCCATGGCTAAGGCTGAGTGAACAACCTTCGGACTGTGAGCTACTAAGGAGACAAAGCTTATCTCCCTGGCAAGAGCACTGCTTCTGCTTCATCCATCTCTGGCCCCCAATGCTTGGTAGGTTAGTCAATGATGGGGGTCGGTAGGTTAGTCAATGATGGGTAAGACCCCCTCAGAGTGGGGACAACCTAAGCCAGACACAATCACTTGAGAGGCCCTCAAGGAAGGATTCAGGGGGCTGCAGCAAAGAGGGAGTGATGGGCCCTCGCTCCCCGGCTATTCTGACATAGCCTGAGTCCTCATTCTGTTTGCAAGATGTCTCCTAATCTCTTGGCTGCCTTACTTCCCCTGCCTGACTTAAGCCTGAGAGAATGCCTTAAGCCTGAGACAATGCTGGTGGTGGGTACCACCCTGTGCTGGAAAGGGCGGGTTCCCTAGGGCAATCAGGCCTAAGACAGAATATGTAAAATCCTGTGAAACCTGCTTTGTTTAGAATGCTCTCAGTTAAATAAGGGTCCAAACAAGAAGTGAGTTTGTTCCTCAAAGTTTTATGGCTCTTTAGCTATCTGACCCTAACTCAAAATAGGCCCTCAGAGTTCTTCGTTATCTATTGTTTGACCCTTACTGCCTGACAATGATTAATGTGCTTTACCTGTATCCCTATATGTTATGAACCTAATAAATACCATTGATGTAAGGACTCGTAGCCCTTCTCCCTTGAGAGATTGACCACCTTTCCTCCCCAAGCAGATCATGTCTTGGTAGCATTATTTTCATCTGTGGTGGATGGGGCAGGGGGGCTCTGCAGGCGGAGCCCCCCCACAGTTGAGTTCCATGAGATGTACCTTTGTTGCCACTTGTGAAACCTGTTTGTACATGACATGTCTTCAGAGGTAAGACCCATGAATTCTGTGGTGGCAGGACAAAGTAGACAGGTGTAGTGGGAACGGTCAAGCCTTTCTACAAAAGCCAGTGTACAAAGTAACTGATCTGTCTGAAGTTATTTATCTGCAGATTTTGTTAAAAAGTGTACTCTTACAAAGTTCTGAAAGGGCCATCTTCATGGCCACCACATGGCCCAGGCTACTACTATTTATTCTTGCTCTGTTTAGGATTACAGAAAACTCCTACTGTCCAGTTTGCTTGGGACAGCCCAGTTAGTGTTGTCCCAGTAAGTATTAATAGCACCCTCTTTCATTCTCAGAAGTGCCCCAGCATGGATGATGTATAGTCACTCTCCTCATTTATTTTTGTCTCACTTCAATCGTTCCTTCACACCATAAGGAAATTATTACGACAGCCCCTGATTCCTTCCCAGTTTAAAACCTTTTTTTAAAGGTTTCCACTGTGGCTTCCACTGTGTTGGCACCAAAGGCCTGCCCTGCTATGCTCATTCTTATATTTTTCTTCCTACCCATACCAGAATTATTTAGTTCCTCAAGGACACTAGAGATTTCTGCCCTGGGCCCTCACGCATACTGTTCCTGCTACCAGGAATGCTCTCCCCCATCATCTCCCTTTTCCTGCTAATTCTCAAAAATCACTTCCTCAGGAAAGCCCTCCTAGAGTACCTCTTCAGACTTCGAGTATGCACTTGTATTTATAATACCACATGTGTGACTAAATGCTTGTGAGCCTAGTTGTTTAATGTCTGTGTCCATGGAACACAGCTCTCTGAGTACAGGTTTATTTACCATAGAATCCTCAGTGTCTAGAACAGTGTCCTCTACACAGTAGTTGCTCAATTAATATTATTGAATAAGTTAGTTCCCTTAGATCACGTTACAATTTTTGGTGTAAAAAATAAAGTCACCATTTATAAAAACACTTCATTTATTCATCAGTATAGTAATTTCCCATTGCCGCTGTTACAAATCACCACAGACTTAATGCCTTAAAATAACACACATTTTTTGTATTATACTGTTGGAGGCAAAAAGTCCCAAACGAATTTCTCAGATTATAACCAAGGTGTCAGCAGGACCATGATCTGAAGGCTCTAAGAAACCCTTCCTTTGCTTTTTCCAGCTTCTATAGGCTGCCTGAGCTCCTTGGCTTGTGGGCACATTCCATCTCCAAAGCCAGCAATTGCATTACTCTGGTGCATTCTTTCATCATCACATCTGCTCTGACTCTGATTCTCTTGCCTCCCTCTTTCACTTGCAAGGATCGTCCTGATTGCATTGGGCTCATTCGGATAACTCTGGATAATCACCCCATCTCGATGTCCTTAATTTAATCACATCTGCAAGATCTTTTGCCATGTGATTTAACATAATCAATCAGAGGTTTCAGGGATTAGGATATCCACTTCCTTGGAAGGAGGAGCATCATTATGCCTAAAATTTATTTGAATGCACTTCTCCCTTTACATGAATACAATAACAGCAATAAGAGGAATGAGAATATGTTATGGTGCCCTGGCTGGTATGGCTTGATGGATTAAGCACCGGCCTGGGAAACAAAGGGTTGCTGGTTCAACCAGTCAGGGCACATGCCTGGGTTGCTGGCCAGGTCCCCAGTGGCAGTGGGTATGTGAGAAGCAACCACACATTGATGTTTTTCTCCCTTTATCTCTCCCTTCCCTTCTCCCTAAAAATAAATAAAATCTTTAAAAAAAGAATATATTATGGTTCTGTATCTTATAGAATCACTAAAAACTCATTTTAGACAAGGCAAAGAGTAGCAGCATGAAAATAAATGCAATTCACTCTTTCCTTGAAACAGTTTCTCATGTAGCAGGCATTTCAGATGAGTTGCTCAATTCAAAGCAACTGCCTTAATAGCCAATGTGGAGTGTAGTAAAAAATTACATATATAACTGAAGAGAATACCTTTTTCCTATGAGAGCTTTCTTTTTCTTTTTTTTAGTAAGCTCAACTGGATATTTGGAGAGCAAAAAATTTAATTCCATTAAATTATTCCAGGAAATTATTCATGTTTTATACCAATACCCCCAAAATGCAATTCCATGAGCTAGAGTATTACTAATGTTAAAAGTTTTGACCCATAGTTCTTAACAATTTTGGGGCCATGAACCCTGGAATTTCTAGGAAATTCCAATGGTTTGGGGTATTTTAATGGAATGGTTTCAGTTGGGATACAGACACCATGACAAGTAGCAGCAGTAGCAGTGGCAGGATTTTTCCTTATAGTCTTGAAACAATTCATTCTTTTTCTTTCCTTTAGGGTTTACAGCAGAATAAATGCTTTCAATAAGAGCCTCCCTTGTCCAGAATCCTTTGGTCTATGTCACCTCTTTCCCTTCTCAGGAAACTAGGTGTACTCTAGGCCACATACTTTTGCACATTCTTCTAAAATCTGGTATCTTTCCTTAAACCCACCACCATGCACCCGAGTTCTATCTAGAAGGGTTTTTCCCTTCCAGGCAACTGCTCACCCATGCAGAAAAGCAGGCTGGGTTTCATCCAGGGACCAAATTTTCTGTCTCTTATCTCTTAGGTTTAGCTTTTTTTTTTCTCCCTCTTTTAATTTATTTTTACCTTATGCATTCAATAGTCACTCAATAAATATCACTGAGCACCTGCTCAATACCAAGCTGAGTACTGAATTGTAATAGTAAACAAGAAAGGTATGACCCCTGTCCATACAGAGCTTACATTCCATGAAGGAGATAAAATTAAACAAATAATTATACCAATGATTATAATAGTGATATTTGCCATGATAAGTCATAATAGAAGTCATAAAATGGCTGCACATATGTAAAATCTGGCCAAGAATTTTAAATAGTTACTGGCTTTTTGAATAAAAAATTCACAATAAAATAAGGAATCTCTGCTACTCTTTTTTTAAAAATGACTAGAACTGAGTAACAGCTGTCCCTTTGATGGAGCACATGGTTTCTGATTCTACACTCCTCAGCTCTCCCTTTGTCTCCCTTCCAGTGAGCCACAGTTCAACCATTTGTCATCACGTTTATGCTGCTGTATTAAATATAGTAGCCACTAGCCATATGTGACTATTTAAATTTAAGTTCTAATTAGTTAAAAGTTCAGGTCCTTAGTTGCACTAGCCACATTAAGTGCTCAGTAGCTACCATAATGGACCAGGCAGATACAGAAAACTACAATCAATACAGAAGGTTTTGCTATCAACAATCCATATCATTCTTTACACCATATACTTGTCTCCTAGAGGCATACCAGTTTGCAAGCCCTACTATAGGATGATATGAAATTGTTTAAAGAGAAGAACCAAATTGGATCTGGAAATCCAAGGAAGTCTCCCTGGTGGAAGTGACCAGGCAGCTGGGATCTCAAAGACATGCCAATGTTGGTTGGGTGACGGTAGCTGGAGGAAAAGTGATCTAGAAAGAAAAAACAATGTATAAGGAAATGCAAAGAGGGAATCTATGCTTATAGAAATCTTTCCTGATTATCTTAGCTCACTTCACACCTCCTTACTAAAAAACATCCTTGTTTAACATATATCCAAGCAGTAGAGGGCTACATATAAATTCAGATCTTCAGATAACACTGCTCATGTTTTTGAAACTTGAAAAACCATCTCCATTTGAAGGGCACATACCCAGAAAATCAACTTTTCTTCCTCTCCAATTCAGGACGATAGTCTCCAATTCTGAGACTATCAGTGCCTTAAATGTGAGGACCAGCTGCTGAGCAGACCACTTCCCAGGGAACAGCAAATATCTTCTTGAGTGAATTCCACTCTAATAGTTTTGCTTTCGAAAGGACAGTGACTTCTCTGTGGAAGAAGGCATTCTCGATTTTTTTCAAAACTTACATCTTTTGGAAATGATGTGCCTTAGAAATTGTTTCAGTTCCCATGCTGCTGAAAGCCAAGTTTTTGCTAATACTTTCTCAAGTGCTGGAGCCTATTTATCATTTGGTACTTTTTTTGGACCCTCAGTAGTAAAAATATGGAAGCAGTTCTGATCTTTCCACTGAGGAGACCTTGCTCTTTTGGTCCATGCAACCAAATGACAACTAATTCCATGCAACTAAATTAGAACTATTTCTGAAACATCATTAGTTCTGTTGGAAATAGAAAAACATTTGACTAAGTACTGCCCTAAAAAGCTCACAGCCCAAGAGTAAAGCAAGACATGTAAACTGCAATAATCGATGCAAAGGTAGACATGTTACAGGTGTTAAATGACCAAATAACATATGCATTGGTAAAAAAACATCAAGGCAAGTCTACATGTGCAGCCTACAGAGAAGGGAAGCATCCCTCACACAGTTTTTCCACTCAGCTCTGAAGGAAATCCAGGGGCAGTGTTTTAGGCAAAAACAAACCCAACTTGTTACTTCCCAGCCTAAGCCCTTCTGCCCACTTTCCTCTCACAGATCCTTGAGACCAACAAGATTTAAGACTTTAGTCCCATCAACAGACTCCCAAACCCACAAAATTCTTGCCTGTACTTAATGCTACATTTTATACTTCATTAACGGGATCTTTTGCCAGCATCAGTGGGGATCTTCATCACGCCACCAGATGACGGCATCACCCTTCCTGGACTGCACATGTGTTTATTGCAAGAAGAAATATAAAACCCCCCACTCAAGCCCTTCCAGTTGGCCTGTCTACTACTTGCTTGTACTTTCATCTTTACTGTGAAGCAACCTTGTTAAAAAATTTATTTTTCAGGTGCCACCACAGATAAATCGTCCTTTTGATCAGGAAAAAAGCATAGTGAAATTAAGAAAGGACACATTTTCCTTTTTCTGGGAAGGTTTTGGGGATGTCAGTCACTGTAAAAATCTTTCCCTGGGAATGCTGTCCACATCTGCAAACTGTTCCCACAAGGTCTATGCAGAAATCCATTTAAGAATATACCTTTGCTCCATGATAAGCAATCTTCCCTGGAAAATGCCAACCCGGCCTCCTCGGCTGAATTATAAAGTCACATTGCTTTCTTTTTTTCTATGACAGGACAGAAGGAAGTGATTCACACACCTGAATTCTCTAAGAAATGGAAAATTTCTCACAGGAGAGTGTTTTGATAGCTTTACTTTCTTTCAAAGTCACAACATACATGCGAGTTTTAAGGGTTCATTACCCAGTAGAGAAAGAAAACTTAAGATGGGATCATGATAATGTGAATAATACCTTATATAAGTGAGTTCTGCCTTTTCATTTCCTTTCTCTTTTTGCATTTTATCAGAAGTGAGAATTTTGTAAATTATAATGTAAATGGAACAAATTCGTAGTTTCTGAAGATATTGTTATGCCTGTACCACTACTTAGTTGTGTGATGTTATCCAAGCCCCTTAACCTCTCTTAGACCTAAACCAAAGGGGCCCTGGTCCTGGGCCATGAACTCTGAAAGGCCCCACACATGACAGACCTCAAAATGAATTTTTTCTTTGGTAACATCCTGAGCCAATTGGGAGGGACTCGTTAGCTGAACTTGGCCCCCAGGGCATAAGATGCTGAGCTGAGAGCCCTTGAGAAGATGAACCACAGTCTCTGCCCTTAGTAAGGACAAAAATGGTGTCTAGCTGTCCCAATTTACCCAGATAACTCTGCTACCTCCCCAACCCCTGTTCAGAGGATGTGGTCTGAGAGGCACTTAGAACCCTCTGGAAGGCCTGAGTCAGACAAGTATGGCCTGGAAGTGGAGAACCTGCCCAACCAACCTCCCTAGGGAGCGGGTTTATCCCCATTTTTGGTTGTGGGGCTCAAGGGATCTGGGGCCTGGGCCAGCTCCCACCATGCTCTGCTCCAGCAGAACCATGCTGCCAAGCAAGCTCATAGGCCACAGGGCTGGCCCTGATGAGACTGAGGCTCCTGCAGCCTCCAGACACTGGGCTGCAGCCCCAGGAGAGATGGCAGGCATAGACTAACTAGACAGACCTTTTGCACATTTCGAATTTGGTCTGTGAGTCTCCATTAGCGCTTGTGCTGGCCCCACAAATGGTAGGGCATCCTGTTTCTGGTTCCTTGTCTAAAATAAGAAGACCTGCTCTAAAATGTCATTATACTTTTCCCTTAAGTACCTTAAGGTAAAGAAAAGTAAAAATTACAATTCAAGATGTCAGAAAATAAAATAAAATAAAATTTATTTTTCCAGAGTTATTCCAAGAAGAAATCTTTGAATGAATTGCAGTTTCTGGCTTGTCCTTTCCTACCTCTCAGGTTGCATGCCCTATAAAAAGAATGTCATTAAGTAAAACTATGGTTTAAAATGCTTAGGGATACACCCACACAAAATACCACAAATACCACACTGTAAAATCCTCCATGTGGTATAAGAATCACAATTTATCGCTCTCTAATGATCAATTGGCAATTAATGCTTAACCACCTACTTGCACTGAAGACCTTTTCTAAAACACACATGAGAAAAAAACTATGGAGAGATTATTTCAAGACTCAGCATTCAAATAACTTTAAAGAGAACAAATAAACAAAAGCCATGCCAAAAGGATGCAAACCGCAAACACTGAGGAGTATTTACTATTACTACTGAGAAGCATTAACTTTAAAATATCTAGAGATACCAACTGTGAAATACTAATCTGAATTTTCATTTTTTTAATTTTCATACTAATTACAAAGACAGATGTGCTTACTCTTCACAGTGCTTAAACCATAAGCACAGTATAAAAAAGAGCTTTCTCCCTCTGATCAGAAGCATAAATAATGTTTCTATATTATGTCATATTCCCATATATCATGGAACTGGCTGAAATGTGTCTCTGGCTACTATTAATCATAAATACAGTTATGTAGAATCTCCTCCTTGAATGTAGAAAACAAGCACATAGCAATGAAATCTGGAATTATACATAATTTGAGTGTGAGTTTCTTCATAATCCATTTTAATTGATTTACATAGACAGGAAAGAGGGGAACATTAAACCTTTTACAAACCTTCCCAAGCTCTCCTAATTAGGCCAGTCCTACATAAAGAACTTCATAGTTTTAGAAAATCTGAGAGTAATGAAATTAAGATGAGATAAATTGGGGGAAAACACACATATTCCAACACCTGTTCTCAAATTCTGCGTTCTAACAAAGGGAAAGTTATAGGTAATAGACACAGAGGGCTATGACCAAGTTCCTCACTGGCCACAAAATGGTATTTCAGAAATTCTGTCCATAATTTACCATTATGAAGAAATCTGTGAAACAAGCCAAAAGCATCAAAGTGCATAGAAAATGTGCTTGACATGAGAAGTTTATTTAACAGAACATTAACTGAGACATGTAAAGTAACCAATCCCTGTCAGGAGTTAAGGCATATTAGTTGTTTTTAAAAAAGCATTTGAATCTCTATTTAAAATGTTCTCAGAATCTTTCTGTGTAGCAAATTGCAGAGTAAATGTAAATGTAAAAACTAAAATATCTTAAGAATATATGTAAGGTAGCACTAAAACATCTCCCATATTTCTTCAGAATCTAAGCCACCATTGATGGTAAGACACTTCTTAATTTATATCCGCAGAGAAAGAAAAATCTTATAATAATAACGCCGTTAAGTGTGAGATGTATCCCAATTTCAGAAGCGGTAAAACACGTAAAGTAAGTCATTGAAATAAGAAACGATGATGCTTGAAAAAACTAGAATGAGCATTCTGTTTATGAATGACCACTTAGCAAATACTTGTAAGATAAATGAAAAAAATGTGGAATGAATACAATTTCTATACAAGTGATCACAAAGACAAACAACTTCTCCCTTCACTGCTCTGACTCAGCTTGCTGCACACATCAGAGTTTCTACAGAATAGCAGTAGAAAGCACACACACCAACACTAATTTTATGTACATATCCACACACTCACCCCAGTCTGATGAAGGGGGTCAATAAACTATGACCTGCCCTAAACCAAGCTGCCAATTTTGTACATAAAGTTTTATTTGAACAGTCATGCTTTATATATTGTCTATGGCTGCCTCTATTAAACTATAATGGCTGAACCGAGTAATTGCAGAGACAAAATGGCCCAAAAGCTTAAAATAGTACTGGGCTCACGAAATATTCCATTTAGTTTTTTTCATAAAGTAAAAGATATATTTTTCACTTTCACCAATAACTTTATTGATTTGGATATTTTGAATACATCGGCTATCTCCTGCTATTGGCTTCTAGTGGGAAGACACCAGGGGTGCTGCTGAACATCTTCCAATGCATAAGACAGCCCCACAGCAAAGAATTATTCGGCCAAAATGTCAGCAGTACCAAGAAACTTCACAAACCACTTTTGACACATTCGATCAGTCATAGCACCTCCTCCATCTACTCCACAAATCTTTTTTTTGCATTTCAGGTGTGTTTTTACCTTTCTTGAAATAATAAAGCACGATGTCTTGAAAATGTTGCTTATTTTCTTTCATCTTCAACATTAAAATGGCTGCACAAAAATTCACCAATTTTGATAAGTTTTTTTCTCAATGCACACTGGTATGAAGCTGTCCCAATAGAATCTAACAAAACTGTTTCCAAAGAAGTTAAAGACAACCAAGCACTACTATAGCCATCATGCGGAAAAACTACACAACAAACTACACAACAAAGAAGCATTAGCCACGTAATAGTAATTCAAGCATCAATCATTTCCCAGTTAGGCATGCTCTTTGTGCTACTCTACGCAAGGAGCTACCAAATAGAATTTGACCCAGCCCCCATCCTCACAGGGCCAGTCCAAGTAGACTTTAATCTCCTTAGACTCATTTCAAAGTAAACACAAAGTAAATGGCTTGATAGTAAACAGACCTCAAGTTGTTGGCAAGGGGAAGATGCACGAAGTTATTCAATCAGGACTTTCAGGTATTTGCTGCGTACAAATGCCCGAGGGCAGATGGAAGGATGTACAGTCCTGGTTCCTTGAGCTGTATACAATACAGACACAAGGGTATTTAGACCAGCTCTAACAAAAGGCAAACTAAAGAAAACTGCAGGCCTTTGGGCTCCTGAACAGGAAGGCATTCATTTTGAGAGGACTGGGGGTTGAAGAAGGAAAAAATGAAGACCTTACGAAGGAAGTTTTGGGGGGACTTTAAAAGAGAAGATGAATTTGGAGTGGATTTTAAAAGGGAAGAAGGAAACCTTTCTGGGTGAGGGAGGAATAAAGGCACAAATATGGGTGCATCTGTACATGCTTAACAAGGGAAGATATTAACATACAATCATCCAATGTACCTTACCTGTGCTGTGCCTGGCAATAGATCTGGGAGCAAGAGAAATACTCTGTAAAGACAAAAAATGGCCTCTAAAGTTGATTTCATATTGTCATCACTCTGGTCTAAGGAGAGCCTTCTGTGCATGGTAATTTTAAAAAGTATCTGTATGATAAATTAAATGTGTGTGTACTTAATATATTTTAAGTTCTGCTCATATTTTAGAGCACTGAAGATGATTCTAACACTAGTCTTCAAAACCAATTGTTTTTATAGCAAAGTACAGAGCAAAATGTGAATTCAACTCACTACGAAAAGCACCACTGCTCGTTCTCAAATGCTTGAACTCTGTCACCACAAGCAATACAGAAGGCACCCAGTGTATATCAGCATAACAGCCAATGTACTGAGGGCTGTGGATTAGAGGTGATTCCCAAATGACCCTAACTTAATACTCTATATAGTTTGCCAGCCTGTATTTGTGTGTTAATGAACACACAGCTTTAGTTTTATTTAAGGAACAAAAGTTCCTCCACTCCTTAAATGCATCTTTATAAGCTAGCTTGGGGAGTGTCAGGAAGAACATGCCCTTCAGCAATTTAATCTCCAAACACTAGCAGCCCCAGGACTTTCTCAAGCATGTTCCACCAACTCCTAGGTCCTAGGTAGGCTGTTTCCTAAAAGCAAGCTTCTTTTGCCTTTCCTGAGTGATATTTCTTCCCTAGTCATTACAGTAAATCCATTCCCCAAGTGAAATACTTACCCTCATGACTTGCCCTCCTTCCCATGTTATACTAGAATAATTTAATATTTAAACATTATTTAAATGTTTAAAATAAACAAAAACATTTTCTTGGCTGATTTATCTTCACTTGGCATGTGCTTATTAAGCTCTAAACTAGGGCTTCTCAACCTTGACACATTGACAGCAAAGACCAAATAATTATTTGTTGTGGGGGTTATCCTGTACATTGTATAATGTTTAGCAGCACCAGAAAGGCATAGAGCCCCCAAAATAAACATGAATATTTTAAAAAGCAAGAGATGAGATCCTTGCTTGTAAGAAATTTGAAATCTCATGGGTGAGGCCAAAGCTCCCAGAAATGAAACAATTTAGAAAGCATGGCACACAGCAGTAACTTCAACTAAAGGTAAGGAGAACCCACCTTGATTGCATCAAAACTTAGGATTTTAGAAGACTTTTTAGACACAATTTTTAAAAGCAATTAATCAAGTGGTAAATAAAATGTTGTGGATTAACAGTACTTAACAAGTTTATGTAATGTATGTCAAAATGCCCTGAAATTCACTGGTCAACTTGTTTATAATGAACACAATTTTCTATTATGGTTAAAATCTATCTGTGCTCTTTAATAGGACAAACATTTTCCTCATGCTCCAGTGTGATCTATAATTTGCTTAGCAAAGCATTTCCAAAAGCAAACTTTCACCCAGCCTATACAAACTGATACAAATTTTAATGAGTGAGTTACCAATTCATTAAACTTTTGCTTGAGAAATAATTGACCTCACAACTATTAAAGCTGATCAGGAATAATGTGGGGCAGGGAGAGGGGTTCTCAGTCAGGTTTCTCTTCGTAATAGAATAACCTGGGCCTCATTTCCAGTGATCTGGTTTAATTAACCTGTGGTGGGACTTTCTGTCTGCACTTTGAAATTATCTGGTTGTTCCAACGAGCCCCAGGGCTGAGAACAACTGGATTAAAGGAATGTCAGTGCAAACTGGGTATCAGGAACACTTGAGCATACCCCACTGCAGACTGTAGGCTCTTGAACCCCAGAGTCAAACAACTCTCCTACCAGCTCCTACTCTGAAACCTTAAGCAGATTACTTCTCTCTGATCTTTGGCTTCTTCATCTGTAAAATAAAGATCTTCGGTTAAGTAAATGAGAAAATTCATATAAAGCTTAGCATACTGACTAGAAATGCTCAGTATATTTTAGTAATTACTACAGACTTTCCAGAAGAGGTGACTTTTGAGTTGAGTCTTGGTCTTTTTTTTTAAATATATTTTATTGATTATGCCATTACAGTTATCCCATTTCCCCCCATTCATTCCCCT
>PVKM010011615.1:0-32956 GCA_004027735.1 Carollia perspicillata
CGAAGGTAAAGAAGCAGCTAAAGGCAGCGGCTGCTGAAGAGCAGGGAACAGTTGCTTTTTTATTGTAAGCAGTATAAGAGTGTAGACTTACTAGACAGTGCACGTGCTTCACTTTAAATATTACATTAATATATTTGTATCATGTGCAAATTTCTGTTTTAGTCCTGTGTGTTGAAAATTAAGAGGATGGCATGGTGGGAAGAACTGGGAGTTTTTATTAAGAGGTTCTAGCCGTGGCTTTCTTTGCCTGGTGTCAGCTCTGTGCCCCCCGGGGCAGGACCCTCGCTTTGCTGAGCCTGCGAGTCTTCATCTGTAAGAGGAAGGGGGTAGGGACGATGGCCCCCAGGCTGTCTTTAAGCTGTAATCGCCTGTGACTCTGCGACAGAAAATAACAGTGCTGTGCAGCAAATGAAGAGTTAAGATCTGGGCGGAGGCTGGAAATGCCCACATGTTCCTTTTTTGGTTGAAATCAGATTTGCAGACACATTTTCACTGTGGTCTCAGAAAAGAATTCCACACCCGCCTTCCATCCTGGAGCCCAGGGCAGGCGATTGCCTGTGCGCTGGCTCAGGGACACGGCTCAGGGCGACTTCTGCACGGGTTTTTTATGATATTTAATATTTTTCAGTATGAATCACAGGTGAAATTTCCATGCCATGTGTAAACAATTTCTCTTTTTTATTGAAACAATGAATTCAGGAATGTCATAGTGGGATATCAGCCATTTTGCTTTTATCAATGTATGAAAAAATACTTTAATATTAATATAAGAAATGATGTCATTTTGTGTGGAGTAGATCTTATAATTCAAGGTCAGCAAATCTTAAGAGGTGATTTAGGTCACCAAGCTGAGTTTTGGAAAAGGAAAAGAATAATTTCCCTTTGTCTTCTCAAGTGTTTTTACCAATTTTCCTCTCACTTTAGGGTAAATGGTGAATTTTTATGGTTGTAAAAAGGAGGCTCTGGCTCATAATATCTTTGCCATTGAAACGTGTGGTCCTGGAGAATTTACTTCCCCTCTCTGGGCTTCAGTTTCCCCATCTGCAAAAGGAAAGGATTAGCGTAAATAATATTCAAGATACCTTTTTAGCTTTAACATTCTATGGTTCTACCACCTTGCTTTATGTGAGTATTTAAGAGACCTGATTAGGTTTGAGAGTTTTCCTTTAAAAATTCAGTGTAGTGGGAATAAACTTCTCTGTTACATAAAAAACCAATTGAGTATTAGCTAGAAACAAAAGAAAACTTAATTTTTTTTATTGGCACTGGTTTTATATTTTAAGGGAGGAAAACTTTGAAAGTTAGGTGCTAGGAAAGTAAAACTTCAAAACTGACCACCCTTCTCATTTGTACACTACTGTGCAGATTACAGAGTGTTTTCTCATGTGTCGTGTCATTTGAAAACCACATTTGTACAGGGTTACGTTGTGCACTTACTGTGTATTTGACATTATGCCTATGAATATGCACATATTCAGATCTTCTTATGGCCAGTTAGGGAAGGGAATGGTATTCAGAAACAGAATGAGAGGACACAAGGAACAAACAGATGAAAACCATTTAGCAAGTTACCCTAGGAGCATAGAAGGATACTTAATTTTAGAAAGCAAGCCTCTAAAAATAAGTGAAACTAAGAGCGGATCAAGCCCACAGGCCATAGTTTCCTCATGCGAGCCCTACAACTCGGCGCTCTGATTCTGGGTGAAGAGGGAAATCGCAGCTGCAAGAGAAACACAGAGCACAGCCCCTGTCAGCAGTGACTTGCTCTGTGCCTGTTTGGTAAGCACTGACTGCGCCCCAGCCCCGCCCGACACCGCTGGGAATCAGGTGAATGCCCCGTGACTCTTGCCCTTGACTACACGAAGCGCAGGGTCAGTGAAAGAAGGGCCGAGTGTGCGCAGAGTGTGCAACAGCAGCCTCCAGTATCTGGGGTGAAACACTGGTTTATGGGATATGGCCCTGGAATCGATGTTAGCAGGTCTTATAGGGGTCTTTGAAATACCTGGTTCCACAGTTAGTCATTCTTAGTCTTCTCTGACTTTAGGGATAAGGCAGCAAGAAATGAAGAGGCTACTTTTAAATATCATCCCAACAGTGTGGTTGGTGTTATTGGGGTCATACATTGGTATTCCATCTTTCAGAGTTCAAAACTAGAAAAAGACATGTCAGTAGATCACATTTCTGAAGCCTTGCTTGATATCTGCCAGAATTTTTTTTTAGTTCTATTTTTCTTCTTTTGCAGCTAAGATATCAGCATGGACTTGGGACTCCAGACTTGAGGCAAACCCTTCCTAACCTGAAAAACTTCATGGAACATGGGCTACTGGTCAGGTGGTACGTACCTTCATTTCTGATGCTCAGAACTGTAATGTAGAAAATAACCCCGAGAAACTTTTATGACTTCCTCATTACTCCGCACTGGGAGTACTGCCGTCTGGGTCTTCTTCTGTAATGAGGTACCTGAAGAAAAGGAAAGGCAGCCATCGTGGCAAAGGGTGAAGCACCCTCGGGAGGGCAGAGGGTGTGAGCAGGTACTGTTCGAGCGTTGGGAGGCTGCCTGGGCAAGCGACCCTCGCGTACGTTGCTGAGGCAGAGACCGAGGGCAGCCCTGTGATTCATGAAAGGGAGAGACATGGAGCCCCTGGGACTTGCCTAAAGAGAAGCAACGGTCGTAAATACAGAATGAGCACCTGGATCAGGGGCGGCGAGAATCAAGGAGAGAAAGCAGACAAGGAATAGGTCGGGTTTGCCGGGACCTAGTCTTGACACCAAGAGGCACGTACTAGAATGTTCTCGTGTTTGATGTCAGTGCCTGTTGTACCATGAGGGCAAGTTGCTACTTAAAAGTGCTTTGTCAGGACAGATGTGACTCTTAAAAATGAAGGGGAGATGGAGATCCACGGGGTGGCAGAGTAGTAGAAGTTACACTCACCTCCTCCCAGGTCCGAACTGGAATTAAAACTAAATTATGGAACAATGAATTGGAATAACCAATTGAAGCCTAGCTGAACAGAAGTCATATAACCAAGGATTTCCAAAAGAAGCCACATCTAGCTTGGTATGAAGGGCAGAAGTGTGAAAAGGCCTGGCCCCACACTTACTTGGGACGGTTGATAATCCGGAGAGATATCTCAGTTTCAGAGGTCCCCCTGGGATCCCAACCTCACACATGGGGCTCCCAAACCCTGAGCACCAGAACCTGGAAGAGGAGCCCACATGACATCCTGCTGTGAAAAGCAGCAGGGAATCAGTACCCTGGGAGAAATAGGAGTCTGCTAACACTCAGGCACTCCCTTAAAGGGCCAGCACACAGAAGTCTCGTTCACAGCCACTTACCCTGGGCTTTGGCAGAGGGAGTGCAGTTCAAAGCAAAGTGGAGTCCTGCACGGACAGACTGGGTTGTGTGGCTCCAGAGAGAAAGCAGAAGGGACAGCTGCGAGGTCCCTGTGCTCAGTCCCTCTCCTACATGGCCCGGGTTGAACATTCCCCTCCGTAGGCATCAGCCTGGAGAAAAGCACAAACCCCACCCTCCAGACTCCCTATCACCCTCCCCTGCTGAGCTCATGCCCTGCTGAGTTGTCAGCTGCCTGGGTCTAGATGGCAGAGACCAAGTTGTGTGACTCTGGGGCAGGGACCCTTTTCCCCTGACCTTAAACATATCCTTCCTGTGTAGAACCCTCTCTTCAGACAGCCAAATCTTGGTCTGTTTAGGCCCAATAAACTCCTTTGGCCTTACCCTGACAACTCTCTGAGACCCCCAACACCACCACAAAGCTGTGCGAGCACCCAGCAGGTAGCAGCTAATCTTGGTGTACCCTGAGACCTTTGCTGAGTGGCCTCAGTCCCAGCACTGGCGCCGAGTTGGAACAGCTATATTCCACCAAATTGGACAACCTGGGAGAAACGGCTCAATTCCTAGGAACACACAGTCTTCCAAAACTGAATTAAGAACTATTAAAATCTGAATAGACCAATTACAAACTAACAAAATTGAAGCAGTAATTTAAAAACTTCCAACAGACAAGCACCCTGGACTGGATGGCTTCACAGGTGAATTTTACCAAAGATTCAGGGAAGAATTAACACCTGTTTTTCTTAAGCTGTTCCAAAAAATTCAAGAGGAAAGAATCCCAAGCTCATTTTACAAGGCCAGCATTGTCCTAATTGCAAAACCAGATAAAGATACTACAGAGAAAGAAAGTTATAGGCCAATATCCCTGATGAACACAGAGCAAATATCTCAACAAAATATTAGTAAACCAAATCCAGCAATACATTAAAAAGATCATACACTGTGTTCAAGTGGGATTTATTCCTGGGATGCAAGAGTGGTACAATAACTGCAAATCAGTTACTGTGGTTCACCACAAAATGAAGGATAAAAATCACATGATGACATCAATAGAGGCAGAAAAGCACAAATTTCAGCACCCATTATGATAAAAACTGTCAGCAAAGTGGGAATAGAGGGAACATTCCTGGACATAACAAAGGCCCTGTATGAGGAACCCACAGCTACCATCATACTGAATGGGGGAAAACGAAAAGCATTTGATTTAAGATCAAGAACAAGAGAGGGGTGTCCACTTTCACCACTCGAAGTCGACATAGTACTGGAAGCCCTGGCCACAGCACTCAGGCAAGAAGAAGAAATAAAAGGCATCCAAATTGGAAAGGAGGAAGTAAAACTCTCAATTGATTTTTTTGCAGATGACATGGAGAACCCTACAGATCCCACAAAACAAAACAAAAACCCTACTAGAACTGATAAATGAATTCAGTAAAGTAGCAGGGTACAAAATGAATATTCAGAAACCAGCTGCATTTTTATACACCAATAGTGAACTATGAGAAAGGGAGACTAAGGAAACAATCCCATTTATAATTGCCTTAAAAAAAAAGCTTGGAAAAAAATTAACCAAGGAGGTAAAAGACCTTTACTCAGAAATTATAAAGTACCAGAAAAAGAAATTGAAGAAGATAGAAATAAATGTACTGTGCTCATGGGCAGGAAGACTTAGCATCATTAAAATGTCCATACTACCAAAAGCAATCTATAGATTCAACACAATTCCTGTCAAGATTCCAATGACATGTTTCACAGAACTAGAACAAATATCCAAAATTTATATGGAACCACAAAAGACCCTAGACCCAATTGTTGTTGAGTAGCCACAACAATCTTGAAAAAGAAAAAACAAACTTGGAGGTATCATGCTACCTGCTATCAAACTATACTCCAAGGCCAAAGTAATCAAAACAGCATGGTAGTGGCATAAAAACAGACATGCGGATCAAATAAAACAGAATAGAGAGCCCAGAAATAAACCCATGCCTATGTTTTCAATTAATATTTGACAAACGAGGTAAGAACATACAATGGGGTAAAGACAGTCTGTTCAGTAAATGGTGTGGGGAATATAAGACAAACATATGCAAAAAAAAAAATGAAACTAACCCACCTTCTTACATCACACACAAGAATAAACTCAAAATGAATTAAAAACTTAAATGTAAGACTCGAAACCATAAAACTCCTAGCAGAAAACATAGGCAGTAAAACCTATGTTTTACTAAGAGAGGGGTGTCCACTTTCACCACTCAGAGTCGACATAGTACTGGAAGCCCTGGCCACAGCACTCAGGCAAGACTTAGTAAAACCTATGTTTTACTAAGAGACATTTCTCTTAGTAATATTTTTTTTCTGATATATCTCCTTGGGCAAGGGAAACAAAATGAAAAAATAAACAAATGGGACTACCTGAAACTAAAAACTTTTGCACAGCAAAGGAAACCATCCACAAAATGAAAAGGCAACCACTGAATAGAAGAACATATTCACCGATAATGATACATCTGATAAAGTATTATTATCCAAACTTTATAAAGAACTTAAACACCAAAAAAACACACAATCCAATTAAAAAATGAGCAAAGGATCTGAATAGACACTTCTCCAAAGAGAACTTACAGATGGCCAAGAGACATGAAAAGATGCTCAACATCACTAATCATCAGGGAAACATATTAAAACCATGATGAAATATCGCCTGTCAGAATGGTTGTCATCAGTAAACCAATAAGTAACCAATGTTGGTGACGATGTAGAGAAAAGGGAACTTTTGTGCACTGTTGGTAGGAATGCAGGTTGGTGCAGCCACTGTGGAAAACAGTATGGAGGATTCTCAATAAATTAAAAATGGATCTGCCTTGTGATCCAGCTATTTCACTCCTGGGAATATATCCAGAGAAACCCCAAACTAATTCAAAAGAGTATACATACCATTTGTTGACTGTGGTATTATTTATGATATCCAAGACATGGAACCAACCCAAGTGCCTGTCAGTGGACAAGTATAAAAAGCACTGACACACACTCTTGTATACAATGGAATATTACCCGGCCATAAAAAAAGAATGAAATCAGACCATTTGCAACAGCATGGATAGACCTAGAGGGTATTATGCAAAGTGATGTAAGTCAGTCAGAGAACGAAGAGTACAATATGATTTTACTTATATGTGGAATCTAAAGAACAAAATAAACAAACAAGCAAAATTGAAACAGACTCACAGACACAGAGAACAGACTGGTGGTTGCCAGAGGGGAGGGGGTTTGGGGAACTGAGTGAAAAAGGTGAAGGGATTGAGAGGTGCGGATTGGTAGTCACAGAAGAGTCTTGGGGGTGTAAAGTGCAGACAGCGGATATAGTCAATAATACTGTAGTAACTGTGGTGCCAGGGAGGTACGAGACGTATCAGGGGAACACTTTATAAAGTATGATTGTCTGACCACTGTGCTGTACATCTGAAACTAGTACAAAGTGATACAGAATATAAACTGTAATTACAAAAATAAAAATTTTGAAAATCAGATAAAAAGAGAAGTGGAGAGGTAAAGCCCTGTGCCAAGAAGACATTAGAGTGATTTGCTTCCCTTGAGCAAGCGGAGTGCTCTCAGCTGCACCCGCGTAGTGATTCTCGAAGTTTGAACCCGAGAACGTCAGGCATTACCTTGGGAATTCACGTGAACGGAAATCAGGCCTTTAGAAAGTTAGGCCGCGGAGCAGCACGGTCTCCTCTAAAGAGCACTGGCTCCTGACCGCGGATTTTTGTCTAGCCTGCTGTGTGAACCTGAGGTCCTGCCTCTTGGAAATGTAGTTTCCCCAACTGTGATCCCTGCCCCGCGCATCTCGCCGGTTTGTGGTAAGAACGAAATGTGGTGTTAGACAGAAAAGCTGTTTGTGAGGAGGCGGGCACAAGATTGGTTTCATTTCCTTCTGTGCCAAGAGGCTAGGTCTTGAAGAGAGTAAGAAAAACAACACAATTGATTACCCTTTGCTTTGACTTGTTTTATTTTTGTCTCCTGCCATCCTTCACAATGCAAGTTCCAGATGTCAGAGTTAAGCAGACACACAATGTTTAAGGAACTCTAGTCAGAATAGCAAAATAATTATAAAAGCTTACTATTGGTATGTCTTAAGGAATGAGAGATAGGAATTGAGTTTTAATATAAAATAATAATCAAAAGAAGTAGGAGGAAGCTAGCAGACATGTATTTAGTT
This sequence comes from Carollia perspicillata, assembly GCA_004027735.1. Taxonomy (NCBI): domain Eukaryota; kingdom Metazoa; phylum Chordata; class Mammalia; order Chiroptera; family Phyllostomidae; genus Carollia; species Carollia perspicillata. The sequence goes on from PVKM010011615.1 coordinate 7,566, forward strand.
AGCATCAAGTCTGTGTAAAGTCTGGAGGGGAACGAGAAGACTCAAGGCCTGTCTTCAAGGGATTTGTGATCTGGGTTGGAAACGGGTGTATAATTCATGGACAGTTTTATAACAGAAGCGGTGAATAACCTAAAATAATAAAGAGAGAGGGAGAGAGGCAACCCACAACAGTACGTGATTAATCGCGAAAGGAGTCGCGCTCAGTGCATTCAGCGAATTGCCCCGCATCAGGTACTGAGGAGCCTGTCCTTCGCCCACTGTTTGGTAATGCCGGCTCTCCCGTGTGTCTGCGCCACTTACACACACGGATGCGTTTGCAGGCTCCCTGTTCTGCTTCTTTGCTTTGTCTGTCCGTAGGCTAGTGCCACATTTTGAATAGCTGTGAGGTGTAATTTCTGCAAGTTTCACTGGGGTTTGAGGATGCTCAGTAACTATTAATAGCATCCATCTTCCCCCTGACATTTGGTACGATAATAATAATAAGAGTTTGCAAAGATGTCGCTCAAAATTAAACTTACCCTCACAATCATTGTGAACTGGAGGACCCTAGGCTCTCCCTATATAGGCAGGCTCTTAACTGCACTGCAGAGAGCAGTCAGATGGGGCTAAGCCACGAACACTCAGGATTTCTTTTTCTCTCTAAATTCACCAATCAGAAAAGGCCCTCCTCCTGTCAGAGCCGGTGAAGGGGAGGATGGCGGGAGGCCAGGACTGTTCCTCCTAAATCATGTTCCTCAGAGCAGGGGAAGAGGAAGGTACCCCAACCTTCTTGATAATGTGGTAGGGCGAGGCTCCTATTATGGCTCTTATTCAGATTCCTTTGGCTTTTCTTGATATATGAATTATATTTGAGTGACTTGAAAGCTTTATGATATTGAGTCTTAACTGTGAACATGGTGTCTATGTTTTCTTGTCTCCTAAACACATCTCAGTAAGGTCTTCCAATTTTCTTCATTAAAGTCTTACAAATCTTTTATTAGATACTTAGTCCTAGGTAGCTTACCATTTTGGTTGCTGTTACAAATTTTGCATTACAATATCCAACTTTTGGGGGGCCAGTATATGGGAATACCACTGATTTTTGTATTTTTTTTTTTATTGATTATGCCATTCCAGTTCTCCCATTGCCCCCTTCATTCCCCTTGATTTTTGTATTTTTGCAGTGTGTCCAGCAATCTTGCTAACATTAAGTACAGTAGGTTGTCTTAGGTTTTCCTGGATTTTTCTTTGCATACGGTTTCTTTATTAGTGAGTAATGGTGTTGTTTCTTCCTGTCTTTACAATTTTTATTACTTGTCATGGTCTTATGTTTTATTATGGAGGAGGGGCAGTGATCGTGGATATACTCGTCTTGTTCATGCTTGTGAAGAGAATGCTTCTGCTCTTTCCCCGTTAAGGGTTGTATCTATTTGCCGGAGGCTTCAGTAGTTATTCTGTATTAGTAAAGGGAAGTTTCTTTCTATTCCCAGCTCACTAAGTTGTTTTTTAAGTCACGAATTTGTGTGTTTTGAATTTTATCAAATGCTTGTCTGAATCTATTGAGATAACTCTACATTTGCTCTCCTTTACTATGTTAATGTGCTAATAAATGTATTTTCTGAAGTTAAACCTTCTTTTACTCCTGGAATAAACTCTGTCTGATCATGATATATTATTTGTTCTGACATTGTTAGATTTGATTTGCTATTACTTTAAGACTACCTACACCTGTGAACTAGCCCATAGTTTTTCTTTCTCATATAATAATTCTTGTCCGATTTTGGTAATGAGGTTGGTAAGCCTCATAAACTAAAGTGAGGACCTTCCCCTTCTTTCTGTTCTCTGGAACAGTTTGTATACAATAGGAATTATCTACACTGTATGTTGAAGGTCTGATAGAAGTTAGCAAAAACCCAGTGTTTTTTGTTTGTTGAGGGGGAGAGTATGGATTTGTAACTACTGATTTAATTTTTGTAATGATTATAGGTCTACTTATGTTCTGTCTATTTTTCCAGTTCCTGGTTGACCCATTCCCACCTGATTTCCAGTTCTGTCTGTACACCTAAATGCCTTTTCTCTCGGTGGGTGTCTGCTGCTCCCTGTGTTGCCAGACCCAAAGGTCACTCTTCCTTCCTCACTCTGCTCCGCACCTCAGCAGCACCCCTGCCTCCTTGAAGCACCCTCCCTCTGTGGCTCCCACCACACGCCCCCCGTGGATGTCCTCCGTTCAGCTGCTCTTTCTCTGTGTTTTCCGTATTCCCCCTTACTCATATGGTCATTAAATACCGAATCCTCTGCACTCCCAGCTTAGGTTCATTCTTTCTTTTTCTCTGCTGTCTTCTCATGCTATCTCATTCCTCCCCTTAGATCTGAAAACCACCTACTTCGTAATTCTTTCAAAGTTACGTTTTCAGTGTAAGTCTCCCCTGTAAACTCTCTGTAGTCAAAGGCCCACTTGACACGCCCCCTGGAACGGTCCAGGTATCTCACATACCTGAGGTCACCCTCCCAGCAGTCTTCTCTCTCAGCAGGTGGCCCTGCCTGCCCCTTGCTCACGCTTGGGGGCCATCCTCGAGCCCCTTCTTTCCTTCACTCTTACTAGATTCAGTCTCATCATCGGCAAAACCCTGTCATCTCTACCTGTAAAACGTATATGGAATCTGACCACCTCCCTCCATCTCTGCTACCGTTACCCGGTCCAAGCCACCACCCTCTCTTACCCAGACTCTGCTCTAGTCCAGCGCTTCCCTGAGTTGACTCTTCTCCCACCTTTGCTCATGCTCCACAGTAGCCAGGGTGGCCTTTACATTCATTATTTAGTTATATCTTAATCTTATCTTCAGTGTCTAGAATAAAGTCCAGGCTCTTATTCATGGCCTTCCTGGTCCCGTCTGCTCCGCTTCATCTGACACCACTCCCCTCCCCGCCCCGCCCCGCTCTCACTTACGGCCACTCGACGGACCTCCTCTTAGTTACACGAACGAGTTCTGTCCTGACTCAGAGTCCTGGCACTCACCGTCCTTCTGTCTAGAGTACGCTCTCCCCCTTCCTTCTCTTCAGTGATCCTCCCCCCAACCCTCGTGTAAGGGAACACTTGTAGGAAAGGCACAGTGGCTTTATCGGCAAAGGATTACTACCCGGGCTGGGGCGCAGACTCATTTCAGGAACAGGGAATCTGGGTGTCGTGCTGCTGGAGCATGTACAGTTTAGGAGCCCCTTTCAAGACAAAGAACCCAAAACTGCAAATCCAAACTTAGGGGGAAAGAAGCGCGTATTTAAAATAAGAAACAAAGTCACAGCAAATTACTGGAACCTTAGAGATTAGATCCCTTTCTTCTGAAATCAGTTTAGACAGATTACCCAAAGTGCTTGCGTGGAAATGCTTTATCATTGCAACCCGACTGCCCGTCCTCTCCCAGAACACTGTGATTTCCAGCAGCTTTCATCTCTAAGGCACACAGAAATTAACTGACTTCCTAAGAATGGTTGACCCGTGAACCTCTAGCAATAAAACTGGAATCTAGGTCTCCTGGCACTGATGTTAAACACCCATTAAGCCACCAGTTCACTCACTGATGCAGTACCCCTCTGAGCCAACTGTGCCGAGCACATTAACACTGAATGAATAGTATGGTACCACTTTATGGTGCTCTCGTGAAAAATGGGCTACCGAGGTAGATGTGAAGTCCCGCAAAATGAATGCTGAATAATGATCCCAAGTAAAGACCGCTGCAGGAAGCCAGGCTGGAAGCTACAAATCTAAACAAAACTGGAACAAGCACTTTTAGCCTCAGAGGAAACCTGAGAATTTCCGAGAGCAGCTACGGCTGAGGGGTTACCTCCCAAGCCTGTGCTCCTTAGGGCAAAGGGTAAAAAAACTCAAGCTCCTAAGAGAGCCTCTTACATCTTTTCTAAAAGAAAACACTGCCGTTTTCTGTGTGGTTGTTACCATTCACAGATTGGTCCCTGTGGAAGCGATTGCGGTGTGTTCTTTTGGTGCCGAGGATTTCAGACTGGCTGAGGATCAGTGCAGTCACTGAATCCCTCCTTATGGTAAGCTGGACAGTATGCGACAGCTTGTTTTCTCTTTTAAAGAAGAGACAGTGCAATTAAAATTCCCTTTTTCTCTTCCACATCACAGAAGTCATATCTAATTCCAAAAGCATCTACCTGAATAATCTTACAACAAACCCCTCTTCCTCGTGAATGCAGTTACAGGCGGCTCAGGGCTTTACGCCGGCTCTTTCCAAAAAGCATTCATTCCCCTTTTTTCATCTTAGGATCACTAACCTCATTGTAACTTCCAAGCAACACAGTTTTTAAGAGCAGGATTCCAGAGGTTGTACTCTTGAATATCTTGGTTAAAAGGCACCAGCACACCACTTAAACATCCCATTTTTCTTTTTTCACTACCATCTACAAAGTGGTCCAAGATTCAAAGTGACGTGCGCGTGCACAGCTGACACAGGTGCTGAATCGCGGTCGGGGAGGATTGTACGTGCAAGCTGCAGCTTGAGGGCGGCCAGTAAGATGATAAGTTTGAAAGCGAGTTGAAGAGATCACGCGTTGGGGTTGCCGAGAACGGGGCTGTGTGGGGGGGCCCCGGCGCCCAGGTCCGGGGACAGTCCCTCGACATGTCTCGTCTGACCCCCCAGGCATACCACGCTCATTTCTGACTGCAGTGCTTTGCTCAGACAAATTCCCACTCCCCAGAGCAGCCTGTCCTTGCCTTTGCCCTGCCCAGTGCCGCTCTCACATCAAGATCCAGCTCACGTCCTACCTCTTTATCACTCACTCAACAGGCATGGGGACAAATACATACAGAGGTAAACATGTATTCTCTCAGTCGCTTATTCACTTCTCCCAGCAAGTCCTACCCACTCCGCTTTCAACAGCCTGAGGCTGCAGACTGTCTCACCCGTGCTGGGGAAGGAGGTGCTTAGAAGTGGTGAGCATGTGCGTGCATCCTGCCCTGTTCGTGGAACATGCTTCTTGAACTTGCATTCAAGCAGCTTCATGTCTAACTGAGGCACTGAAGTAGGAACAGACAATACATGATAGGAAACAGAAAGCACGCAGTACTCTAAGACAGGTGGGTAAGTTGCTGGAACACTCGGGGGAAGTCACTCACTTCCTGTGGGAGCGGTGCCGGTGACAAGGGGATGAGCCTTCGGAAGGAGGGAGCGTGCGAGGGCCCCTGGAGCGTGGGTGGGACTCGGGCGTGCGAAGCCTGGGGGAGAGGACAGAACAGGCTAAGGAAACAGCTGCCCGGCTGTAAACAGCATGCACAGGACCGCAGGTCTGAATGCAATCTCCACCACTCACTGGGTCTGTGACCTCAGGCAAGTTTAAGCTGTCAGCTGCATTCATCTATAAAATGAGATAATAGTGCCCACCTAATGGAATTTAATCGTAAGATGAAATGTGTAAATACCCAGCATAGTGCCTAGTACATAGTAGGACAGAATACATAGTAGCTATCATTGCAAATATGTAAATGACTCATAGCTATGATCTGTTTTAAGAGTTAAATCCATTCTTAGCTACAGGTGTTTTGTTTTCCCTTAAAAATGTACAGTCACCTCCTTACAGACCGATATAGAATATGGCTCGTGGTCACGCTTTTCTATAACCAGGAACCATATTCTATGTCTACCTGTAAGAAGATCACAAAACACTCACCATCTCCCTCTCACTTTCCACCAGCCCTTTTAATACCCTTTGAAGCCTTAGAGATAAGCCCCTATAAGTCTGTTTGCCTGCCTACTTTGGGGGGCACCTACCTTCTTAGGTAACTCTCACTGTAATTAGAAATTAAGAATAATAAAAGTCTGTTATTTGCAAAACTTCCCGTGTTTTTACCGAAGCATGCAACAACCCTGGGAGGGGGACAAGGGCGGTGACCACCGTTTTACAGATCAGGAAGCTGAGACTTGGAAATGTGGAAGGACCTGCCGCGGTCACCTGTAATGAGTGGTGAGCTGGGACCAGAGACCCAGACTGTCTGACTCCTGGTCCCAGGTTCGGTGGGCCGTGCCGCCCTGTGTCGTCGTAGTTAGTGATCAGTCTTCCTCCACGCTCCCCTGCCCTCCTCTCTCTGTGCCACTCAGTTTCTGCCGCCCGTTACCTTCCACAGGGAACGCCACCAAAGTCAAAGTCAGATCCAGAGTACTAGAAAAGTACACAGCAAAATTAAGGCAGCAGTGCTGGTGAAAACAGTTTTGGTTGCATATCCTACCCCATTTACCTCAGAGAGGTAGGAAACTTAGAGTCATAAACTTTGTGAAGAAGTTAAGAGCTTTAAGATCAAAAGAAACAAAAATAATTACATGTTTAACTCCATTGCTTAAGAAACAAGAAAACTAAAGAAGCGTATTTGCCTTTAGTGGTGTTTTCCTTGAATTTCATGTTCTTTTTTCAGACTACGACACGATAAAGCAGGATTTCAAAGCCATCTGTCCTGCTCTATGTGGAATTTTTTTATTCTAAGTTTAATTTTTGTCAACTGCGAAGCTTAAACTACGTGGCAGCAAGGCAGTGCGGTTCCGTGGGAGCAGTTCTGGATCTTGGAAAATACAGACGGCAGCTTCAACTCTCATTTAATTTTCATAAATCGTTTCCGGCATCTATTTTTTGAATGGAGTTAGTAGCACCCGCCCTACTTCCCAAGCATAGTTGTGTGGTGCAAATGTGGTAACACCTGTCTAAGTGGCTTATAAACTAAAAAGGGCTGCAGAAAATATTATTAAGCGTCACTCACGCACTCGACAATTCATTAGGCGTCTCCTCTGCATGTAATACTATTCAAGGGAAAAAGAAGATTCAAAAGTGTAAGATTTGCCCAGCCTTTGCCTAGGTGACAGTTGTTTGGTTTACAATCTAAGTAAGTAAATAAGGCAAATTAAATATGTTGCGGGCTGTAACTTGTAAAATATCCCTGCACACTGTTCACTCTCGCGGCCACGTGGGACATAGCGCCTGGGACGTAGTAGCTTCGCTGGAGGGTCTTGCAAGGACAGAGGAAGCCACGGACTTACTCAGTTGATGTTTAGGACCAGGTGTGCTGCTTTTGTAGCGACTGCACCAACTTCAGTGCGCCTACCGAGGACAGAACACTGGGGAATGTCCTCGGCTGCTCTTCAGCCCACCGGGCTGTATCTCCAGCTTCCTCCTAGAGTCTGACTTTATGAAAGGTCATCTCGTCCCCGTGGTAAAGTCTCTGGACAGTGCTTCTGCTGACCTAGCCTTCCACTCTTTATGAATATTGTAGAAGCAAACTCAGCCGCATTTTTAAATAAGTAAGTAAGAGCGTTGGCACATTTTAAGAAGAAAAAACTTTTTGAGTAAACTGAGAATGATGAAAACCTAGTGAGCCAATCGACACAGGGTAACAATATAGTAGCTCTGCTTTTAAGCCAAACCATTCACCTTTGATATCGAGGCAGTATCCAGCATTAACGCTTTCTTTAAAGCCTCGCTTTTTAAAGGCAAATCTATCCCTCTTTCCTTCTCTCTGTCACGCTGGTACTGAATTCAGAACTAACTTCCGGCAGGTGACCCACGAGGAACTTAAAACTCGTCTCGTCCATCTGATGCCCCCGTCTCTGAAACCTCAAGAGCGCCCCTTGAGGCAGCTGTGCAGACACGCCGGCATCCTTAACAGGGAAGGCGTGGCCTGGTCAAAAATAACTGAAAAAGAAAGTGTTATTGGAGTTATTTACTCCAAGATAGCTATTTTAGAAAAGATCTTGACAAGTCCTCTCGTTGCCTCGAGACAGGAACACACAGCGCACACAAGTTTCTGCGGTGTTTTGAAAGACCTTGGGGCCCAGGCCTCTCCCGTGACTCACCCCAGAGTTCACGCACCCCGCGCCAGGAAATTCTTCCCGGTTTAACTTACAGGCCCCTCGTGCCTTATGGCCCATTTCCGCTTTCTCCACTATCTCCGCCTCCAGTCCGGACGAAGAACAGCGGGCTAGCATCCTCTGCGGCCAGCCCTCCCTCAGCGACAGAGAGCCCTTCAGGTGTCCCTGGGCCGCCTCTCCCAGCCTCCGTTGGCCTCTCACTCCTCGGTCGGACTGCACACATACTGTGCTCCATTCCTCCCCAAACACCCCTGTCTTCAGTTCTTACTCTGCCGAGTATCTGCACCAAGTCGAGATCTGTTTCTCTGCGTTTCTATTTGTGTCTTATTTATTTCTTTTCATCCCTTTTAATTATAAAGTAATACGTGCTCAATGAATACAATTTGGAAGTTGTAAAAATATAGAGAAGAGAGGAAACCACAGTCCAGGGGGAAAGCCACTGCTAAGTTAGTTTTTTTATGTGTTTCCCATATAGCTGAGATTAGATCACTTATATCAGTGCCGTTCAGTAGAAATATAGTCTGGGCCACATGCGTAAACTGAAGTTCCTGGCAGCTACATTGGAAAAAGGCAAAAAGGAATAGGTAAGTTAATTTGAATAATATATTTCATTTAATCCCAATAACATGTCAACATGCAATCAATATTTTTCAAATCATCAATAAAATGCTTCACACTCCTTTTTCACATGATGCTCTCTAAAGCCGGTGCGTATTTTCCACTTAACAGCACACCTCAGACCCAGCCGGCCGCACTGCGTGCTCGGCGGCCGCAGCCATGACGGCGCAGCTCCTGCCGGGCGTGTGCTGCTCTTCAGGGCGGCGCATCCTAGGCTTTTCCCGGGGCCATTAAAAACTTCTTTGCGTCGCTTTAATGGCTACATAATATTCCTTCACTTAGATTTACTGTATCATTAGATAGCTTGTTTTCCTGTTATAAGTGACCCTATCGTGTTCTTTTTTACTTTTTTTTTTCACCATTAACTGGATGTTTGTCCACACATTGCCCAAAGAAAAAAATATTCCTTTCGAGCACAACTTCAAGAAATCCATTTATTCATAAAACAAATATATGCGCTTAGTGTCTGCCCCTGTGCTCTGTGCTACATTAGATTAGAAAGTAGAAATGTGGGTTGCAAGAAATAGCAAAAGCCCGGGTCCCTCCCATACAGTGTTTACAAGACTTGGCTCCACCGTCAGACTGCACATGTACTGTATTTTATTCCTCCTTAAATACCCTTCTCTTAATGTCTTAGTCTGTGCCTCCTCCCCGGACAGCACCCCCCAGACACACACAGCCTGCTCAGTTCCCCCTTATCCTTCAAGGCACCAATTAAACATAGCCTCCTCTGGTGAGTCCTTCAGGAGATGACTGCCTCCCTTCTCCCTTATAATATGCAAACTATATATTGCGTATAAAGCACCGTGGTGTTCTGGTTAGTGATTAACTCTCTGTCTTCCCTACCATCAATGGCAACCAGTGGGAACTCCTTAACAACATAACCCTTATCTCATACATCTCTTTATTCCCAGAGCCTGGCAAAGTGCCAGGCAGTGGACGGGAATTTCAGTAATGTCTACTGGAATATGCGTACGAGATACAAGTGATTACATTAATGAGGGAGGTCGGACTTGAATTTGGCTTTGGAGGATGGGCACACTTAAATGAATGGAGAGACGGAATTAACAGAAAAGCCACTTATATATCCTGTAAGTGTTTTTCAGGAGGGATTCTTTAGCATGTGCTAAGTATCAGCAGATAAGCATCCTTCCAGACCCAAAGCCCTGCTCTCTAAGTTTCAAGAAGGCTGTAGTGAGATGGTCTTTGCTCATTGAAAGCTGACAAGGGTTTGCGGCATTAGAAATGACCACTGGCTGCTGCGTGTGACCTTGGAGTTAAGCTCAGTTTAGGTCTGTTCCCTGTGGTTCAACTTCGGAGTTGCTCGAGATCATTGTATGTGCTTGTTCGACGATTCTTCTGCCAGTGGCTAACCGTGTACAATAATAAGTAATGTCAGTATAGCTAAATCAGACAACTGTTCCTCTGAACCAGACACTGTCCCAAAGCACTTCCAATATATTATTTAGTTACCTCATTTAATCCTCACAACCACCCTGTGAATTAAGACCATTGAGACAATTAAGACCCATTATCCTGTCATCTTACAGTGAGGAAACTGAGGCACAGAGAGGTTAAAGTCACTTACAGGAGACACAGCCGTCAAGTGGAGAAGCTCACACTTGAGCCCAGGCTGGACAGTGATAGGCCCCTGTTTTAACCAGTACTCAGTACAGGTCCTTGTAATTAGGTTAAGATTCAGATGCTTTACACAAGGGGTCATTTAGCATCTTGTGGTTCCAGAAAAGGAATCCTGTCATCATAACCCTCTCCTAGTTTTCTTCATTCCTCGCTGACTGTTTCTTATTGCAGGCTCCCCTTTATCTGCTTCACCAGAAAGGACCAGAGCCCCTCCAAGCTCAGTTCTGGGCCTCGTCTTATTCTTCACCCTGAGGTGACAGCCACCGTTCTCCTAATCACCCACCGAAATGAAGCACGAGTGCAACCCTCCAGCCCAGATCTCCTTTCCGACATCAGGTCTCTATTCGAATTGCCTCCTGGGTGTTTTCACAGCACATTCTTTGTGCCCCCCCCTTAGTTTTTCATCCCGTCTTTCAACCTCATCTCTGTTTTCAGCAAAGGCATCTCCATCTATTCTTTACACCGGCCAGGGAGCCAGACACAGCCCTCCCTTTCCCTCTCGCCCCCACACCCAACCCTAGCAGCCCCTGCTGGTCTCCCCTAGTAGGCCCTTATCCGTATCTGTCCATTTCTATTCAGGTCCAAGCCGGAGTCTCCCACCCAGACTCCCTGCGTCCACCCAGCGTCCACTCTGGGCCACCTCCAGTCTGCTCTCCAACCTCCGCCAGAGCGCACTTTCCAAATACAACTCAGTCAATTAGTGAACCTCCCTCTCTTTCTCCCCCACCCCACACTAGCCTCAAACACTTGGTGACTTGGATGAGGACGAGAATTCTAAGCATGGCCTGTGGGCTTCTGCGTGGTCCAGACCTCGTTTTCCTCTCCAGCCTTATTTTCTTCCAGGCTCTTCTTCCTTTGGTGACCTTTTGGGTCCTTACATATTGTCTGTCTTGTGACATAGGGTCTTGCCATATGCTGTTCCTTTTGCCTGGAAGATGCTCTCACCCACCAACCCTCTCTTCGCCTGGCGAAGAATTCTGCTAGCCCTTCGGATCTCGGCCCTTCTGGGTCAGTCCTGTTACAAGCTTTCTTAGCCCAGGTCCTCTCCTGCCTGGCATGTGCCAGAGGCTGTCATTTTACATTTATGTTTGTGATTTTGTTGACAAATGTCTGTCCTCTCCCACTACGGTGCAGGCTTCATAAAAGCAGGAACCACAGCCTTTTTTCTCAGTCATTATTGTGTCCCCATATATAATAGTGTCTAGATACAACCCCTGGATACACTAACGTCCAGTACGCAGTGCCTTATGCATAGTACACACTCAACCAATGTTTGAATAAGAAAGTAAATCAGTCAGTTTGTTACTGTGTTCTGTTATCATGCAAACAGTTCTACACGTCACCTCAGGTCGCCTCTCTCAGGGGTTACAGAGGACTGCGTAGGAGAAGGCTCTGAAGACGCCATCCCTAGAGTCCCACCGCCTCCTACTAGGTCATGACCAAATGATGGCCAAGTGTAGTTGCAGCAGTTCTCCGGGTTCTGCTTAAACATGACGGCAGAGCCGTCCACTTTCCCTGAAGGTAAACTGAAGCCGCGTGGCTCGGTCCACGGCGCAGCTCCCAGAACCGTGGCAGCAGCTCGGCTTCCGCAGTGTCCTTCACAGACTGCATTCCGCCGTTCTGTCATTGGCCTCTGGAGTCGGAAGCTTCCTTTAGCTCTCTTTGCAAATCCACTTTTTAAATTCCGAAAGCATTCTCTGACTGAGGTTTTAATTTCCCCATAGAGTTCCTTCTGGGGCTGGGCTCTGTGAGAGTACTGGTTTCCCTGGTTTTCCTGGTAAAGTTGGGGCTATTGTTTTTTCCTAGTTTTTAGTATAAATGCTTTATTACTCCCATGTCTTACATGCTGTCCAGAGACTCCAAGGGGTCCCCAGGTATCATCCCTGGCATCTCTTTCTGCGTGAAAAATGCTGTGTTACGGTTCCCAGATTGTGTGTTGCCTGACTGTTTGTCAGTAGATTAATTAGTGTAATGATTTCTTACAGTGAAAGCTAATGGGAGGTGTGGTTGACTTGACCACCCTCCTGGGACCTCGCTGTCTTTGGAGGACTGTTTTCTGTTCCTTCATCCCAAGAAGCTCAGCCTTGACACTGACCTGGCTTCCAGACGGGCCTCCTGGCTGTGGGCACGGCTCGGCCTCTGTCCCCCGGCTTGTCCTGGGGTCCCTCTCTCCACACCGGGCCCCTGCAGCCCAGGGCCGTGGCGGCCGGGGGGCCAGGCCCTCACGTCGCAGCATCCGGGGAAGTGGGTTTCTGCGGCCCGCTCGTTTTATCCTTTGCCTGTGGAGCTCTGTCTTTCCGTCAGTGCTTGGTTTAAAGAAAATCTGAAGGCCCCCTTGTTCATTTATACCTTTTTAAACTCTCTGTTTTTATTTAGTCAGACTTTGGCAGGAAACCTTTCAAGCTGAGCCCAGGGGGAAAGTGACCACTGGCACAGATTTCAGCCAATGCTTTTGGCCCAAAATGATTTCTATTTTTATTTCATTTCTTCTTTTTGTTAACATCCAGGGCAAAGATTAAGCACGTTTACTTATCTGGTAATGGCGAGAGGTCTTTAGGCGGCTTGCCTGTGGCCAGGCGACGGCTGCTCACAACCGTTAACCCCCAGCTGCCCCCGGGGAGATGAGGCCGGGCCGGTAAGGGCGGCCTTCCCAAGGAGGCTGTGTGCTTCTACTTGATCTGAGCGAGAGAAAGGAGAAAAAGATAAATCCTAACCTTTGCTGGATTTTGAAAAAGGATAGTAGCCTAATTTATGGAGGTTGTTTTTTGAAAAAACTAACTCTATGTCATAATTTCTTAGCTGCCAAAAGACGTAATTCTACCTCAGCTTTGCCTTGGCAGCCTGCTCCTGGCACTCTGCGCAGCCCTGTCGTTGCTCTGCATTATTTAAGCAGTAATCTTTAAGAAGGTGAGAAACTATTATTGCTTTTTAGCACAGTTGACATGATATTGGCGCAGAGCAGCACCTAGAGCTTCAAACATTCCTGATGGCGGTAAACCAATCCAAACACCTCCGTGTAGCAGCCTCGCTGCCATGAGGTCATCGCTCGCTGCAGGGGGAGAAAGAAGAAGATCAAATGTTGTTTAAAAGGATTTTTTTTCTTTTTAAGTATTCTTATTCCACCGAGTTGTAGCTGTGGATTTTGGCCAGGATCCAGACAATCAAGATTTAGCATTTTGACCAGCTGTGATCTAGTAATGTTCCTCAGAGGACACGTTTTGTGGGAGGGAGAGACACACCGGAGACTGTGAACTGCAGTCTTTCCTGGTACTTTGCAGTGTGGGACCTGGTTGCAGACAGATGTGACGAGCGCAAGCGACTCCGAAAGAGAATAGGAAAAAATATTTTCAGATAGCTAAAAGTTCGCCCCAGCTTCAGGAACTTTCTTAATGTTAGTAAGCTTTTATTTTTCCTGTATTTTATTTTCCCCCGAGTCTCCACATTTATATTGTTTCATTTCAGAATGTGTTTTTGTTCAAAATTGGTGCTTAAACTACATCAGCGTTCCTGCTAGTGGCGTAACAAGTCTTCAGAAGTCAGACTAGCCACACAGACTTAATGTAATTAGGAAGAGAAGGAAAAGACACCAAGCCACTTGACCTAAAAATTATTGTGATTCTCACTCCTCCCTCAAACAGAAGTAGAGATCAGATGTAGGTGTTTTGCTGGCAAGTCCTAGGGATGGGGAGAGACAGGGAAACTAATGTGTGTTTCGTCAGTCTGCCTTTGTTAAATTATGTCTGTGCCTCAGTTTCTTCGTTGGGAAATGAAGATGGTGTCATATCGACAGTAATTTATAGAGAGGTGAGGACTAAGTGAGATGTGTACAAAATTGTTAACAGTGCCTTCTCGCACCATAGTACTTCATAAATGTTAGTTACTACTATTTTATTACTAATAATTAATGGAGTACCTACTCATGGTACGAAGAGTTTTGCTTGTACGTCTCATTTAATTCTGCCTGTGACAGCGGTTAGGTCGATAAGCCCATCTTACAGAAGAGGAAAGGCAGGTCGAGAGTGCTGGTGTGCTCACCGGTTTCTGTGTTTATAACGGTGGGGTTGCACGTGGAGTTACCACACACAGGAGATGTGGAAATGAGAACGCATTTTGGACCGGTGCTTTCTTACCTCGTTTTCTCTCCCCATCCCTTTTCTGTAAAAGGAGGCTACAGCTTCAGGCAATAAAACCAGCAAAAAGGGAAAGAGGAGAAAGTTGTGGGGTCGGGGAGGGTGGAGTGTAGTGGACTGGGTTCTGCTGTCTCCAGGCCGGCTTCGTGGCCGGGTGTCCGTGCGGTGGTCACAGAAGCCCTGAACACACCTCTGTATGTGCTGGGGTGGCAGACAAACTCTGCCTCTTACAGAAACTCTCCCCTGAAGCTAAATTCATGCAGAAAAAATGATGCATCAGGGGTTTGGGGACCACTGGAATGCACCACAAAGGATTCTGGGAAGTTCTTATAGTCCCTAAACATTTGGTAGATCATGTAAACAGAGGCAGTTTGAGCATTTTTACTTTATTCCAAGCCTTCCTCACCCCAGATCCTCAAGAAAAAAGAAAAAACTGGAATGAAGTTTCACATTGGGCAGAATGAATCTTTTGATTGATTTAGTACTTTTTCTCCAAAACTTTTACACTAGCCTTAATTCACGCAGAAGTGGAGAGGGGGTGGGTGGGAAGAGTTCTGTATGTCCCTGCTTTTAAACGGTGTTCTGGGTCAGGGAACACAGCAGAAGCAAGGAAGGAGATGTAGCTTCTAGTCTTTCCTTTGCCACCTGTACCCTGTGTTTCTGTCCAAGACATGAATGTCCTTGAGCCTCAGTTACCCCTTCTGTGAGATGAGGACAATGCTTGTGGCATCTGAAACCCACGGAACATGACAACAATGTCAGCAACCACAGCTACAGCTCCTGCCACCATCAGCGTACACGCCAGGCATTCTGCCAGGATTCAAAGCGCATTGTTTTATTTACTCCTCACCGTAGCCCAGCCATCTGTTGGACGAAGGAGAAGCACAGAGAAGATACGTGACTGCCTGCAGTCGTATAGCTAATAAGTGGCAAGTCCCCTAAGTCACAGCTCCCGCTGGGAGCATGGTGGTGGCAGAGGTGGGGGCGGAATCCAGGCCTTTGCGTGTCCTTTCTCATCACCGCCCCTCTCTCCAGACACAGCTGAAGGGACAACAAAAGGTTACCACCTGCAACAAATGAGGACTCATCGAATGAGGAAGAAATTAATCACCTTAATTTGCAGAAATCAGGGAAGATTTGGTCCAAAGAAGCCAGATTTAAACCAGACTGTCCTCCTTGACCGCGGCACTCCAAACCACTTGGCTTCTCCCTCCTCGTGCTATTGTTTGTGACCCTGGAGTATCCAGTTTTACTTGGAGCAAAAGGTTTATTATTAAGTAATTAAACAGGCCCGATGTGGTTCAGTTATTCAACCGCCTGTGCTGTGTTTCAGTAAACCGTGGCCTAGTAAATTTGCAATCACAGTATCTTTGGGTTGTTGTTTTTAAATAAATTCCTTTTAATTGCAGCATTAAACCCCAGATGTCATGTTTCCAGGTTTCCATTTTGGACCTTTGCCAAGCTGGAAGAGACGTCCACTCAAGGCCAGTGGCTCTGAGGAGAAGGAAGGTGTTCAGGGAGCTGGGGGCTCAGTGCAGTCGCTTAGACCTCGGGCTCGGGGCCGCCAGGTCCCTGGTCCAAGGCACGGGCGGAAGACAGAGCCCCCACATCTCCCGCTGCGTCCGCTCTTCCCCAAACACCCACATGCAGCCTGGTTGTTTCTGAGAGTAGAAATACCCTATGAGTTATTCATCACAACTTAAATAACATACTAATTTCATTTGATGAGTAAATTGTCAACAGCCTTTACAAATTGGTCCTATAATTAGGAATCTGTGCATTTCAACCTCTTCTTCCAGCCAGGAGGAACAATCATGAAGCCAGCGTGTACTCAGACACAAGGAATTCTGAAGCCTTCTGGGCCCTCTTTTCTGATCTATTATTTGCCCTTTTAATTTCCACTTTTTACCTTTTCAGACAATAGTAGAGAAGAAATGCTCCTTTTTTCGTGTAAGAACTTAGCTTCTACTGAAATATGAAATGCAGGTTTCCCCTGGAAACCTTCCATTAACCATGCAAATCACATTTTATTAAAAATCTGTGTGTTTTTATACAGAGATGCTCACAGTGGTTTCTTAACAGTAAAATTTTAGAACTATCCCAAGTCTACAGAACTAAGGGAATGTTTAAGCAAATTGTGGTATTCTAGTCAACGGGGCAACGGCTGAGAACTGTTTACCAGAAGGTTTCAATAACATCCAACCGCAGGACGCAGAGCTGTGCGCGTGTGCGTATCACAAGCTCACTCGGTTTGTTTGGTCTTTTAAACACACACGCACAAAATCAGAGTCTGACAGGAAAATATCCCCAGTGAGTAGCGGTCGTTTGATGGGTAATAGCCTTGTGAGTGATTTTTATTTTTCATATGGTTTATATTTTTGAGGTTTCCAGAGAAAATTATTACAACAATTAAAAATGCATCTGTGTTTGTATGTGTTTTAAGGTAATCAGTCAACACTTCAGCTGTTTGGAGCTCAGCTATCTTAAAAAGCTGGAACATCGCTAAGATCCTGGAAGCAATAAAAACAATGAATTCTGAGCAGCCAGAACCAATGTTACAAAACTCACGCTAAAGCGTATTGTGCCCAGGACATCTGCTGGCCTGTCCCTCAGATCTCATCCACTGCTACTTCGCACACAATTCTTAGGACGCCTACTTTACAAGGACACAGCAGAGCAGAAGCCAACTTTAAAAAAGGGGAAGCCACCCCCCAGCCCCCCGACCCGTGTGGCTCAGTTGGTTGAGCATTGCTCTGCAAAGTGAAGCGTTGCCAGTTCAATTCCCGGTCGGGGCCCGCGCCTGGATTGCGGGTTCAGTCCCTGTTGGGATGCGTTCAAGAGGCAGCCAATAGATGTTTCTCTCTTGTGTCCATGTTTTTCTCCCTCTTCCTCCCTCCATTTCCCTCTCTCTAAAAAAAATAGAAAAATCAGAGACAGAGAGAAAAGCCACTGTAGGCAAGAGTGTTGCCACAGCCACACTGCCCTTGACTGTGAGAGGGGACACTGAAAAGCTTAAGCACAGACTTAACTCTCAGACTCGTGTCCTACGAAACACAGCGCGAACACCCTGCAGTCTCTTTACTGTGTCGTAGTTTAGTAATACACGTCCACGGCGGTGGCCCGGAGTCGGCAAAATACCCTTTCTGTTCAGCTGACTCTTTTTGAGATAAGGAAGACTGTAGTCACGATCTTTGGCAGGTTTCATTGCCCGTGGCTGAGAATGGGGGAAGGACAAAATGCGGTGATTGGAGGGGGAACGTCAGACACTTCTCTGCTGCCTGTGCGTCGTGACTCAGTTCCTGACCCTCCCTGAGAGGGAGCGTTTCGCTGTTACAGGAGTTCTCCGGGTGTATCTCAAGTTCTCTTCACCTGGATTCTCGTGAACATCCTAGGGAACTGGAGAAGAATGACACAAAATCAGGATATCAGAAGACACCAAAGCCTCGACCTCTGAAAAGCCGAAGAACCCATCCTTTGGAACCGGAGCAACGGCCCCGAGCTCAGATACAGGAGGGGCGAGCGCCGTGCAGAGGCCTGTAGAAGGGCACGCGGCTGAAGTCTGGCGCGTCGGCGGCGCTCGGCAAACGTTAAAGTTGAGTGTGATTTTCCCCTCGTGGGATGCAATGGGCTGCGTGGGCCCTCGAGTCAGACAGGGTCTAGTTCAGACGTGGGCTCTGCAACCTTAAATCACAGAACCCACGCATCTGCCAGCCTGCCAGCCTTTTTCACAGGGTAGTTATGAGGGTTCAGCATTAGTGATGCTCGGGAACGCGGTAGTTCCCTGCGCATTGTAGTTGCAGGGAGGGTTGACATTCCTTATTACTTTTCTGTTGTACAGAGTTGAGGAGAGCTTGTGAGCAGTCTCAGAGCCACAGAGAACTGCACAAACCCCTTTCCACTGTGTCATAAGCTCTGCTTGTTGCACCCTGGCCAGTTTCTCAGGCCGTCTTTTATCAGCCCGGTAGAGAAGCAGAGCGCGATGGGGTGGGGAGAGGGGAGGTGACGGCGGCAGGGGAGGTGTCGTGTCACTCACCCCTCGCAGCCAGGAGTGGCTAAGCACCTGGTGTCCAGTCACATCCCAGCAATGTCACCGTCACCGTTCCAGGCTGGCCCCTCCTCGGCTGGGGCAGAGACTGCCCAGAGTAGACTCTGTGGGTAGTGCTGATGCTTTGTTTTGGTTTGATTAGCTGGGCCTCCTGCAAAACCATGCAGAGAGGGACACCGTCAGCAAGTGGTGGAGTGAAAACAGCAAGGCTCACAAAAATGTGCGGCACACCCCATTCCTGTGAGTTTTGACAACACACGAACTGAAAACCTAGATTAGGGCTAGCAGATTTTGCCGTTTTGTTTTGCCTCTCCTGAGAACCAAAAACGGTAATTTACTGGTCTGCTTGCTCGGTTCTGTGCACCCCACTGACCACCCCTAATTATGAAGTCTCTCCCGGCACCAACACAGCCGAGCGTGCTCGTCTGACAGGCCCGTGCACTAGAAGACTGGTGGTCGCCTTTTCTCACGAAGAAGAACCCTTGCTCAGGTCTCCGAGACCGCGGGGATAATCCCGAGTCAGAAAAAACCTGCAAGGAGAGGGGGCGGGGATCTGGCTTAAGGGTTTGTGGCTGTGGACACAGGTAAAGGAACCTGGATCCTCGCTGCTTTTTCAGGACACGTCACAGCTGTGATTGGAAAGTGCGTTCTTTCAGTAATTTGGGGCGTCTTCCTGCGACAAGACTGGAGGCCTCTCGGAGGCGGGGCCTGCTCTGCCCTGCACTCGTTGCCCCTCCCCGGGCCCGGCACGTGCAGTAGCTGTTTGTGCACGGGGCTGGCTTCGGGTGGAGCCCCTGCGCAGGCCCCGTAGTTGCCCTTTTGCAACTGTGTTTCCTCCCCTGAAGAAACACTTGTGTCTCTACCGCCCTCTGTCTCTGGACATAGTCTGGCCGCACCGCTCTATCAAAGCTGACCAGCTTCATCCAAGTGCAACATCAGAGGTGATGACCACAGCATGGACGGTGGTACCGGCACAGCACGTAACGTGACCATTCCTCCCAAGGCTTGGATGCTCTCTTTTCATTAACACGTCGGTATTTCAGACTTAAGGGTAGTAATGCACACTCTGCTTTTTTGCCAGGGTTTTTGTGACAACCAAGTAAAATGATGTATATGAAATTACTTTAGAAATTGAAATTTGTACTGCTTAATAATGAGTATTATTGTTTGCCCAAAGCATCTTCCTAAGAAGTGCCTCAAGTTTGAAAGAAGGCACCGAAAACCAAACTTACAAAACGTGTGTGTCTAGCTTGGTAAAAGAGAAGTCATTGCCCAAATCAGTCTTTCATTAAAAGTGTCCTCCCTGGCTGGTGTAGCTCAGCGAATTGAGCGCGGGCCTGCAAACCAAAGGATCGTGGTTCGATTCCCAGTCAGGGCACATGCCTGGGTTGCAGGCCGGTTCCCAGCAGGGGACACATGAGAGGCAACCATGCATTGATATTTCTCTCCCTTCCCCTCTAAAGATAAATAAATAAAAAAAATTTTTAAAGTGTCCTTGGCTCTCTCTCCATCAGTTCTCACTTGTCCAAGGTGATTAGGGTGTGGGTGTTGGAAAAGCCACTAGTCATCACGCCAGGAGCCATGAGTTTTAGTCCGGCCTTGCCATGGCCTCACCAAGGTGTCATGAGCAAGTCCTGTAACCTCTGCCACATAAGGGTGCCTGCTCTATGAAGATAAAGTAAGTGGAATATGAAAAATAAGAATATGGATAGTCTCTCAGACATATAAAGTTAATTACCTCCCTTGTACATCTTTCTTTCTAGATCCGGTCCCTCCGATTACTTCAGCTCTTCCCCGTGTGACGCGGTCTCCGTCCCCATTCCTGCCCTGGGTGTCCTGTCTTGCATGCTTCTTGAAGGAAGCTCCCAAAGTCGACCTCAGAACACTCTGGGTTGCTCCGTCCATTCGGACACTGCAGCTGTACTGAGACTGATCATTATCTCAGGTCCCAAACACGCTGTTTCCTGTGTCTGGATCCAGAAGGCTTAAACTGAGTTCTAAAGTTGAAAGTTAACTTCTCGTTTTTGTTTGTCTTCTAGCGACAGACATCACACCTCCAGCGCAATCCCTGTCCCAAAGAGACAAAGCTCCATATTCGGGGGTGCAGATGCAGGCTTCTCTGGGGGCATCCCATCGCCGGACAAAGGACACCGAAAACGGGCCAGCTCAGAGAACGAGAGACTGCAGTGCAGAACCCCTCCTCCCAGCTACAGCTCAGCAGTAGCCCAGCCTGTGCCCGCCACCCCCTCCCTGGGAGAGTCGGAGAGAAAGACAGCATCCCTGTCCTCCTCCCTGGATGCCTCCTTGGACTTCTCCAAAGAAAACCAGAAAACAGGAGTAGGTTTGGGTGACAGCTTCAATGGAGGCCACGTGGGTGAAAAGACTAGCCAAGAACAGGGAGAAGCCCTCTCCGGGCATCCAGCCACAGTAAATGGCTCTCTCCTACCCAGCGAGCAGGCCGGCCCCGCCAGCGCGCAGCCGCCGGGCGCGTTCCGCCCAGTCTCGGAAGCTGAGCTCTGCTGTGCCGTGGAGCAAGCGGAAGAGATCATCGGGATGGAAGCCACGGGTTTCACCTCGAGTGATCAGCTGGAAGCGTTTAACTGCATCCCAGTGGATAGTGCTGTGGCAGTGGAGTGCGATGAACAAGTTCTGGGAGAATTCGAAGAGTTCTCCCGCAGGATCTATGCACTGAACGAAAACGTGTCCAGCTTCCGCCGGCCACGCAGGAGTTCCGACAAGTGAAGCGAGCAGGCAGACCCGAGGACCAGGACAGGGTCGCTGCCGAAAATGAGGATAAAGCTGCACTGGTTACCCTTGGTAATAATTATGCCATAAAATAAATGTTAATGGAGGATATTCCTCAGAGAAACAGACTTGGTGACTCGAGGAGGGACTTGGGATCATGTGTGTCAGTGGGCCAGACAAGTTAGATTTTGCTTGCAAGATGTGCTGTCCAGGCCCGATGGTTGTTTCAAGGTAAAAGTCTCTCTCTAGTGCGAGTCACCTCCAAGGTATTTGTCTGCTTTTTTATTTACACTTCTATGTTATCCTCAGAGGGAAGATGATAATATATAAGTAATATAATGAACTCAGCTTTAGTTTCTCAAGCATTTGCCCCCACTGCAGTTTATAAGACTTTGGGAAAAGTGAATATTTAGAGGAAGATTTCTACCATTTACTGAAGGATCTCTGGCCATCCATTAGGCTGATGAATAAGAAGCACAACAGTCTCCTGAGACCCAGGCCCATTCGCCCCTGCCCCCAGGCCCCACCGGCAACCTGCGGACCCCACTGTTGCCCCATTTCCCAGCAGGTGGGTCGTGCACCCTGAAACCCGAGGACATCAGATCCACTGGTTCTTTAATGCAGTAGCTCTGACCTTCCCCCTCTTCCAGTCAGCCGTACCCTTGATGTCGCCCTCAAATTAGATGAAAAAAACCCTCACTTGGTGGGTCCCAGGGAACCCTCCAGGACCCCAAGGTTGCAATAGTCAGATGGAATCCAGTGCCCTTGGAGGGCCCAAGTTTTCATGTGGGCAGATGTTGGCATCAAAACTAGGCATGCTTTCTGGCAATGCACTCACCAGACAAAACCCCCGATGTGTAAGTCCACGTTAGTTTAATTTATTAAATTTCAGTTGGGAAGGAAGACACTGTGTGTGGTGAAATGCGTGCAGAGTGCACGGCGGCGGAGGCAGCTGGACTGAGACTGGACGAGGCGCGGAGCGCTGTCGGGGTGTGTGCGACTGCGTACGTGTCCGTGAGGTGTTCCAAGTCCGGTTGGCGTTCCCGAGCGCCCGTTTCATTTGCTATTGCTTTATATTTTATATGCCCAAGGACATTGCCTCAGGGTTGCAAGCTCTTTAAAGAAATTTTATCCATATATATCTATGTATTGTATAGAAGAATAAAAACGGTGTGTACTTCACTTGGTCTGATTTTTTTCTCAGCTTCGAATTCGTCTTGAAATCACATCCCCGTGTACTGCTGCATCAAGACAGGACCAGCCCGAACAGACCCCCGGGCTGCGTCCAGGCCAACGTTGTTGACTTGACTTCATTTGAATTTACGTATTGTTAGAGCAGCACAAGCCCCTTCACAGGTGTGCACTGCAGTAGCCGCATTGCCCTACGTGACATCTTACCTCGTAGGTCTCATAATCATTTTCATATTTTGCCCAGGCACTCCTGGATTCAAGTTTAATTTATAGCACCACTTGAAATGGCATAGTTTATGATGTTATTTCCCATGCGCGGAATCACTGCGTGACAGATAGGTCCAGCCTGCAAGCAGTGAAAAGCTTTAACTCGGTCTGACGAGATCCATAAAAATTCCACGTAAAAGGCGGGTCTACTCCGAGACCGGAACAGAAGCCCTCTGTGCAGGCGCAGCGTCTTCGCAAAGTGCCGTCGTTCCCTTCTGGTCAAACGGTGAGGCAGACTCAGGCTGGGGTACACGTCAGGCTGGTCTGGGGGGTCCCCCAGTGAAGTAGTGTCTACCGCTCCCCGCCCCCCAGAAAAGGTGTTTGCAGGACTGTGTGAGTACTGACTGAACAGGGGCAGGGAAATCGCATGTGATTGTGGTTTCCCAAGACGTGGGAGCAGGCTCTAAACTTCATGCCAAACTCAAAGTCCAGGTGTGTTCAAGCTGCAGGCCCTCCAGCCTGGCTCCAGGCAACACCAAGCCAAGGGACCCTACAGAGCACCTATGGTTACAGTGTTTATCTCAGGTTCCACAGGACCAGATGGAGCTCTGGGGTTCCATCCGCCCGTCTCTAATCTGTGGCTGCCTGATTCTGGGGTTCACAGCTTTTCACCCTGCAACACAGAGCCCTGCCATGAATGCGATTCGATTGCTCAGAACTGATCAGTAGTTACCAACACATTTGCGTGGCCGGCGGTGTCCGGTGATGTTACGCCTCTAAACATCACTTAGGTTTGGGTTCATTGAGTTTGGGTTTTGGGTTTTCGTTGAATGTTTTAGATGTCTGCAGTTTCTGCCATGACCTGGGTAGAACCTACAGTATTACATGTCTCCAGAAATAACTGTTCAACATTTTCCAAAGCTGCAGGATTAGTGTTGCCTCTGTTTAAAATGGCCATGGCCAAAATATGGGGTGAGTTGTTCTCTCCTACTAACCTTTTAATTCATCTTGTAAATCACTAAAAATATTCAAATTTGCTTTGAGGATATAAGATGAAATGAAAGCTCAGTGCTATTCTTTCTGAACAACTAAGAGACCCCTCAGCCTTCGTGCAGCGGAGACACTTTTAACAGCCAGCAAATGTTATCAGAGGAATATTTGATTGTGTTTTCTCTCTCCACTTCCTCTTACCCACTTTAGAAATTCCAGAGATTACTTTCCCCCCTCAGAATATTAGTTTTGGAAGATTGTATCCAGCTATATTTTTTTAGCAGTTCTAATGGTGCCCATTTATCCTGACCTAACCGGTTATTTAAATAATTTTTTAAACCACCACCAATAATAAATGGCATGTGAAACTGATCTGTTGGTAATTGGAGGAAAACTCAGCATCTGTATTTATAAAATAAAATTGATTAGTATTTATTTTGAGAGTAAAAGTGTATGTTATTTCCCTGCTATATTTGAGTCCTGTCTTCATTGTTTTGAATTTCATATTGAGGCTGAGTTAAGTATGAAAACCTTGTTCTCAGCCAGCCATGCCACACTGACTGAACTAGCCCACTCTCTCCATGAGCCCTCTCTCTCTCTCCCTCTCTCTCTCTCCCTCTCTCTCTCCTCTCTCTCTCTCTCTCTCTCTGGCTAAACAAGGTTAATACAAAGATTAATAAGCCTTGACCTCTGCCAGTCTCTAGTGGAAGGAGAGGGGATAGGTATATTAACAATTACAATTCGGTGTGATTAATTATATGATGAAGATTTATACAGCCATCCTGTGGGATGCAGAGAAAGCTGTTTCGACTCAAGGATCAGGAAAGGTTCGTGGAGGGCAGTGCGGGTAAAGACTGTGGAAGACTTCACGTTATGGATGGAGGGAACTCCATGGCGAAGGCCCGGAGGCAAGGCGGGGCCTCCCTGTCTGCAGAACAGCAAGGGTTTTGCTGTGCTTGGGGCCAGAGATGTGAAGAGCGGTGAGGAGGAATTGAATTGCAGGCCAACGGGAAGGGCTGAGGTGCCATGTCAAGGGATTTGGAGGCCTGCAGTGGGCAACTCCTAGGGACCCTTTCGAGGCTTTAAAGCAGGAAAGTAACTTGGTTAGATAGGAATTACGACTAGCAGCCACGCCAAGGCTGGACTGTAGTGATTATTGTTTGAGTACATTTAACCTTTCCTTTTTGTTTACAAGAAATCTGTGTCTGAAAAGGAGCTACATCTTGTGTCCCTGACATTTTCAGGGCAGACGCTGAATAATAACAAGCTGGGTTTTTGCCGTGCGGTACAAACAGTGCAGCCAGCATCTGCTCTTCTGAAGCCTCATTCCGCAGGCCCCACCTCGGCTGCTTCGAAGCAATGACTTGGGTTGTGCCATTGTTCTCTGACGAACCCCCATTTTTTAATCTGTAAAAACTTGGAGAGAATTCCGCCCTCGCTGTTCTGTTTGCACGGGGCCTCACCGTCTCATTGGTTCCCTTCAGCCCTGTGAGGGCCACTGCCTAGGGACAGGGGGTCCCTGAGACTTGTAGCCACCATTACCTTTTCCAGCGCTTGGGCACAGCCACCGACTCTCTAAACCCCACTCCCAGGGTTGGGCAGTGTTAGAGATGTTTCTAGGACAACACTGGGTGCTTTCCCGTGCTTTCTAAGAAAGCTCTTTACAGAGCACCGTGCACATTGGGAGGAGTTAGTCCTCAACACGGATTTCTTGCATCATATGTACCAGGCTTGGGCGGGACAGCTGAAACACAGATATCCATTGTGTTCACATGGAAAGGGTGTTGGGACTGAAACTTTCAAAAAACTAAGTTCTAAACAAATGACAAGTGTTTCAAGGTGTTCGGTGGGTGGCCTGGACACTGGAGACACAGCCTAGAAGCCTAATTAGCTTAATTTTCATGTTTCTTAACGCCTGGCAGATGACCTTACCTTGGCCCACCTCCTCCAGAGGCGCCCCGACAGCTTCCCGCAGCCGCA